>CM062238.1:15106910-15291655 GCA_031216185.1 Syzygium aqueum
ATACATGATGTTCATTGTGTCTTGTGAACATTGAATTATACTAACTGAAGATCAAATGTCAACACAAAAAATTTGTGTGAAAGCGAAGCTGATCGATTCTGTGGAAGGATTAATGACCTCGACTGTCAAACGATATTGCCAACACCAAAACAAGATGATTATTCCATAGATACTTCCATGGGAGAAAACTGGAAACTTTTAGGTCTCGAAATGCGGTAGATGGCTAAAATCGACAGGCACAAAGCGATCACAGACAATAGGAAGGAGAACACGCTTGCCACATCCCAGGAACCTGTCGATGTTGCCTTGGTAAGCGTCGATCTGGCTGAAGTAATATCCAAGGACACCCACTCACAATTAATCGCGAAGTGCCCTGATCCATGCCATGGAGTCCCATCGACAGGATACCAGAATGCCGCTGATATTTTGCTCGATTCACCAATAGTAAACTGAACATCCTGCAGACATCACAATTCAATAATCATTCAAAACTCTGTTCACTGCATAATTATCATTATTTGCAAGAGAGGGACTTTCAAATCGGTATATGCATAATACAACCAGGACAGCAGGGCACTAAAAGATTGCATTCTATCTAAAAGTTGGTCTAAACACACTGCTGGAAAAAAATCCGAAAACGGTTCCATCCATTTCTTATGTACCCATGTATAGACTGAGATTGTTATTGAAGACCATAACACATTGGAGATGACGATCTTCCTACTCTAGCTGAACCAAAGTATCTCATAGTCACAATTTACCCAATTGTAACAGCTAAGACAAAAGGATACGAGAAAAGTAAAATGAGTAAATTACATTACACGTCAAAATTTATCGTGGTACATTGCACTGACTTGGTAAACAGGACAAACTATGTTCTAGTCATTCCAAGTCTTGTTTTCTTAAGCAGCTGATTAGAAGTAACGTGCAGTAGAAAAATGCTATCAAATTCACTATGACAATGATGATCTGCTCTTAACCTTAAATAATGCCACGACAAACCTAATTTCCTTCATTTGCTTTAACATAACCTGATTCCGCTCATCTGCTTTAACAATGTAGAAATAAGAAAGACCTTTCTGATTTAAAACGTTATAGTAGAGCATGGCGCCGTGGCCTATATCATCTGACTATATGGCAAAAAGTAAGAAAGCTACCAAACCTGCTGAAGGCGATCCATCGTTCTCAAAGGCCTTGAAAATTCAAAGTAATATGTGCCCTTTCGACCATCTGATCCATATGGACTGTCCTCTTGGACAAAACCTAATATAAGCGTATATCATTTATTATTGATAAATAAATTGAGCAAGAATCAGTCATTCATTAAATGACAAATCAAACAAGCACAGTACATAATTTTATCATCTTGGTGAAAAGCTAGTGAGATGTTGAAATGTTACGGTAGAGTTATAGAGAAATATGGTTATGCCAAAGACTTACGGGCAACTGAAAATGCCTTTACTTACTGGGTGTCAGTTGGGTTCTCAGCTCCAACTACTTAGAACAGGACCAATGTAACTAACTATGGATTGGTCACTAACTAGCGCACCAAGAACAAAAGCTAAAGGTTTTAATTAATCAGCATTCCATGCAGTGATATGACCATGGGAGGGTAAAGAATGGAATATACAGGAGCTAAGTCACAGCGGACCGGTGCATGAAACTTTATATGCCTATATCCCTTCCATGTTATATAAGGGGGATTATCACTCAGTCATTTAGTAGGAGCTATGACATGGGCAACCTATAGTCTAAATATACAGTCACATTTGCATTCCAAACCCATGAATAAGCAGAAAAGACAGGCAAGCACACAGAATTAAGCATGTCATGCACAGGCATATATGTAAAAGATGTCGAAGTAACTTTATATATTCATGGGATTGCAAGCAGTAAAGTACCAGACTCAACAGACAAGCTGCTGTGCCACCATGCACCTCTCCAGTTGTTCTGCGCACTGGAATCATTTCCTGAAGAGGACAGACAGACAATTGAAACATTAGTGCTCATCTCTCCATCTGGGGTTTAAACACTCTCTCACTCTCTCTATCTGGGGGTGGGGGTGCATGAAGGAAGGGGCGGAGTTCAGAAGTATGAACACTTAATGGTATAGCCATGAAACAAGGAGCATTTCAAGCCCAATTTGACATCTCACTCTATAAAACAGCACCAGACACCATCACGACAAACTATAAAATGGAACCAGCCAACAAAATGTCTCAGTTAAACCAAGGTTCAATGGGTCGAGAAAACACAGTTTCTATCAGGCCATCCCATACCTAACTGGAAGAACTAAATTCTCTTTCATTTCAGGCAAGCGCAAGGCAGACATGGGAAATTCATCATCCTTATCATCAATTATAGTTTGACAAATTATATCATAAGCAGCTTATCAGAAAAAAAATAGTAAATAGCCATCCAGCTGATTCCCTGCAAGAGGCAAGGCACCTATTCGTACATGACAAGAGCAATAATTATGAGTATTCGTGCAGATTATATTCTGTAGTTTTCTTATGATGATCAATTGCCTTTTCAATCAGCAAGCTAGATTACTCTAATCTGTTCATTGACTAGGATAGATCACAGATTTTCTCCAGTTAGGAGTAATCAAAGGTCTATATGCTTCCTTGACATCTAGAACAGAGAGTACTGCATCGAAGTGTCATAGGTGGCAATATCCTAGCATTGCATGGTGCACAATGCTCTGCTTATGTGATTTCTAATAACCGTCAATTATTGTTGCAATTTAGATTATAAAGCAGGTAGATAGACTTGGGTAAAGTTAATCAGCAATTAAAAGAGAAGCAGAGCTGGAACTTAACGAGGGAAATCTCTTATCATGAGAGAGGGTATATGAAGGTACAATGCAGGCACAGTTGAAGTACAAAATCAGGACCTGCCACCTTGGTACATGGAAATTGACTTGGGAAGATGCAGATATCAAGTAGAGTTGGAGAAAGCACAATATAGACAAGAAGACCCATCTTTGATTAAACAGTTAAGAGTATAAGCACAGGATCTGCAGATAACAATTTTTCTAAACCCTCTGTCAATATAGCAACTTCAAGGGGATTATCGGAAAAATGTGACAATTGAACTTTAATGTACTTTATGACTTCTGTGCCACATTTGTTTTGCCATCACCTTCTTTTGCACTTTATCCTCATTTTTCCCGTTTATGGTTAGTGTTACCTCTTCTCAGCATAAAAAATTGATAAAGAAACTGTATATCTAAGGAAAAGAATTAAGAATCTCTTAGACCATGAAAATACCTGAAGGGCCAGTTCCATCGAGATATCTGCAGTGTGGGGTCCAAGCATAAAGATCAACCAAATGGCCAAACCTGTTTGCAGGAACTTAAATGTTAGATATGGGAATTTAGCAAAGTATCCTCACAGCAAACATCAGTCTAATTCCTCGAAGGTCAAAGAGATAAGTCACCTGTCACCACCGTTTCCTTCGGCATTATCAATAGGATTTCCACCATAGAGTCTTCCCGGTATGGCATTTCCAATTGAAAAGTGCATTATGTCAACTTCATGGCCTTTACATGTCTTGCTGGTGCAAGTATCTGTTCCTTCCTTACACCCGCCCATCTATTAATAACAGATATCATTCTGAGACTAGAAGGAAACGAAAACTTCGATCGACATGCTGTGGACTGACAAAAAAAAGCAAACACACAAGAGAACAAAGCGACAGAAATTTGAGAGCTTACATCATGATAGGTAGCACTTTGACCAATTTGGAACATGAGAGCAACCGAGGGGCATTTGTTACTGTTGCTGCATAAAGAAAGGAAAAAGAACAAAGAAAAGAACATGATTTTTGCCGTAATTTCAACGCCCTTAAGAAGCGGGGGCTAAAGATGCAACCCAGTTAAGAAATGAATCATATGCATGATACAACTAGCCGGGTAGGACTAACGCGACCGCAACCGGCGGTGACTCGTCTAAATCAAACTCTAGTTACTTAGAACTCTACCAGCAATGACAAGAATGGAGCAAACTTTGAGCCTAGTCACGACGATCAAACTAAGGTCTACGCCAGCCGCATATTTCCCTCCCTCAAAACCATTACAGAGCCTACGTAGGAGACAAAGTGAATCCACCCTCAGTTCCATTCAGAACTCAGTTCTCATAAGTAAACTTAACCATCAAATTCAGAACGCGCTAATTCAGTCGAGCACATCAAATTACATCCACCCGAGTCCGTCGGTTTCGGTTCCATTTCTTAAATGCAAGCTCGAGCACTCGAGAGCTTACCCAGGAGAGTACACATAGTCGCTATCCACTTGCAACAAGAAGAACACGTCGCTGCCGTCGTGAAGAGCCTGCAACAATTCCAAATTTCGCCGCACCTGATTATTTCTCGCCGCAGCATGAAAACGCTTCCTACCCGAAAACACGCCTTCTACGTTCTTTAAGCCAAAAAACGAAAAAAAAACTTCCCGAAATTCGTATCCGGAAGCGCGCACCTTAACGGTCATCTTCCCGCCACTGTACTCCTTGTCGGCGTCGGGGTCGAGCGCGGGGAGGAGCGCGAACTCGGACCCGTCGACGGCGTCCCAGTCGCCGGGGCGGCCGTCGACGGCGACGGCCCCGGGCCTGAACTCCGCCTGCAGCCGGATCTCCGCCGAGTCGGACTCGCACCTCCACTCGCCCGACCCCTCGTGCGAGCCGACCCGCGCGGCGGCGAGCAGCAGCAGCGCTACGCCGAGGAGGAGGAGGCGGAGGAGGGGCGGCGGCGGGAGACGAGGCATTGCGAAGAGGAAGAAGATGATGAGCGGGTGGCGGGCGTGCGACGGCGAGCTCGGACTTATCGAGGAGAAAAGTCAAACGTTTGACTTCGCTCCTGCTCTCTCGGTGGCTCCGCGAAATGGGAAGGCGATGGCAATTTTTCTTTTTTTGCCATTATCGTTTTTTTAGCTTTTTATACTTTATTTATGATGTGAGAAATTAGTACGATGTTCTTTTCGGACGGAAGAAAACTTCAGTACGATCTGTAGTACATGAATGTTCGGATATGAGTACGACGATTACTATCCCAGGAAAATTAGTACATGAGTTGCTTTATGTAATCGGATGGGATTAAAAAAATCCGAAGAGATAAATTAGTATAATCTAAATTTGTATTTATTCAGGTATAATTTTTTTTTTCTTGAAAAAATGACACCGTAAGTGCCATAATTTTCGTACAGAACTCATTTGAATGCCATAATTTTATTTCTCAAATACTTATAACTTTTTGAGAATATTCACAACGGGTGCTATATCACATCGAGTTTTTGACACTTGAGTGAACATTTTTTAAAAGTTATGACACTTAAAGTAGACATTTTTTTGAAAGTCATAACGCTGAAGTGGTCAAAAAGAAAGATATGGCACTCAAGTAAGTGCGGTATGAAAGTTATAACACTTATAATATCCTTATCTCGATCAATCTTCATGGCACAGTGTGTTTTATCTTCTCTCGAATTGTCGTGTCCTTCATTCGAGAAAAACAACGTGACATGGTTTGAGAAATAGTAATCCTGATTTCGACAGGATCAGCTGCAAAAATCATGCTTATAAATAGATCACATAAGCTGACGATTAATACTTTAGGATGGGGAGTGTTAAGACATGTGACATGGCCAATTCGAAAAGTCCGAGGAAGCAAAAACGTTGAGCAAACATGTTGGCGGTGTAAATTTACGGTCCAAATGTTAAAGATTAGATTCAAGGTAAGGCATAAGCCGAGAGGAAGGAATATAAGGCAAGAGTCAAGTTATATCGAGTTCAACCTCTATCGGAGTTTTTCCAACCAAAAAGAAAAACGAACTTTTATCGGAGTTACCTTACCAAAAAAAAAAAACTTTTATCGGAGTTCATCTAGCCTAACCCCGGGTTTTTGGTCTTGATCCTGAGATGCATTGTAAGAGTTAGAGCACCCCTATTTACTGGAGTTACGAGTGGAAGTAGTTGCAAAATATACATAGTTCGTGAGAGAGGAAAACGTTTTTGCAAGACATACGATTACTCGAGGAAGTTATCGAAATCACGGAAGTGAAGATCATGGAAATGTGGAGTACGAGTTTGAGAAGGGATTTCACGTGAATTCTGATAGTGACCGAAGGAAATCCCGGGAGTACAGAAGGAAAGAGCACAGGGAAAATGCTAAATTTTTCTCTGAACGTGTTTTTGCTTTCTGAGCGAGTTTTTGCACTTTACTTCTCCAATGGACTGATCCAATTCATTTAGATTGAAGTACAGTTTTTTGTATTTGCTTCCCTAATTACCTGTTTATCAGATTAGCCTAGATCAAATTTGATCCAACATCTTTTTCTAGCATGCACGGCGGGACCTTTTTGAAAAGTTTTTCCAAAACGGCAAGGAAGAGGCATGAGCCTGATGCTTAGAGCAACTGGACACCCTCAAACACTTAGGCTACGTTTGATCGTCCGGATTTCTAAACAGGATAGGACTGGATAGGATAGGATAAGAAATCCTGAGATTTCTTCATATTCTATCCATTGTTTGGTGGACTACGGATTTAAAGTCGGATATGATAATTTTTATTTTTATTTTTTGTTATTCACGGGTCCGAAGGAGTTAGTGAAGAAAAAAAAGTCGAAATTTTTTTTTGGTAAAAGCGCACAGGGTGTGGGGATAAAGATGACGGCGAGTGGAGTGTAACGTTTCTGGAAAAATAGGCATTAGAAATCTTATTCGGGTCTATCTCACCTTCCCTCGGATTTTTTTATCCGGGCTATATCCGGTCTATATCCGACCTTATCCTATCCTTGACCACTACCAAACACGGGAGAGGATAAAATATATCTTATCATGGCTTTTATCCGGTCGACCAAATGCAGCCTTAGGGTGAGCATGATTCCACCCTAGAACCCGAGAATCGAACTCTAATCTAAGAACCAAATTGGTGGGAACTTGTCCAGTTTCAAGTTTCAAGGTATACAGGGTAGGTTTTATATTCAAAAAATTGAACAACCTATTTCGATAGATAAGTTATAGGTTCTAAATAGGTAGAACCTGCAAGTGGGAACTTAGAACCTAAAACAAGTTTTTGTATTTTTCTTGATCTATGTCTTTGCGCGGTATTCCATGGTATCTAATGATAAGCGTATAATTTGAAACCAGTAGTTTGAACTTCTATTTTATGAACGAGACTTTTACTTTGTTAATGTTTAATATTCTTAGTACATCTAAATATAAGTTGTAATCAGTGGATTGTAAAAGTAATTAGTTGTTATTAAATGTGATTTAATTAATAATATAGGTAGATATTGGGTAGACCTTGGAACTGACCATAGAACCTGTGACAGGGTGGTTATAGGTTCCAAGATATACAAGGCAGGTTCCAGGTTCAAAAAATGAGAAATCTGTTTCAACGGATAGGTTCCAAAATTTAGGTGAACATGTATGAAACTTGGAACTGCTTACCCCTATTAAACATTAATCAAGAAGAGCGCAACAACAAGACTCAACATGAGGTACCAATCCCAGCATGTACCCCCGATGTAAATGATGAGATGACATACCTAGCATGAGAGCAAATACTTTAGAAGCTTCAGCCTTGCTCGAGAATGCAGGAACAACCAATCTACTATACATATATTTGCGGACCTCAACAATGGATTAAAGTTATTAAAGGGAAATTTGATAAAAATGATCTCTGAATTTTAATTTAATATGCAACGTGATCTTTGTACTTTTAATTTGTTTAATATGATCCTTGAACTCTAGTCCAATGTGTAATGTGGTTCATGAATTTTTAATTTGTTCAGTGTAATCCATGAATTTTAGTACATGTTTAATGCTTGGACTACATCGAACATTTTTATATAGTTCATGGACTAAATTGAATATGTATCAAAAGTTCAGAGACCGCATTACATATTTGGTCAAAGTTCAATGACCATTTATGTGATTATCCCATTATTAAATTTTACATGAAATTATTAACTCTTTTTGAAATTATCAATTACTCTAATAATTTAACAATGTGATTTAATTACTAATTCTTATTTAAGCCTACACCTAGGGGTGTCAGAACCGAACCGAAAAACCGAACTGAGATACGAGCCGAATCGAAAATTCATGCATTTTCGATTCAGTTCGATTTCGATTCGGATAATAAGTAAATGAATTTGGTTAACATAACGATTCGGTTCAGTTTAAATCGGTTCGGATTTCGATTTTTTAATGTGTTTTTCTTCCCTTCACGCACTCTCTCTTCTCAATCTCACCGTTCACTACTGCTCACCTCTCACTTACTTTTTTTTTTTCTCTCTCTCTCACTTTTTTACTTTATTCTCTCTCTTCCTCCGTCTTCGCACTCTCATTGCTCTCCTCCCTCTCTCTCTCCTGCTTTATTCTCTCTCTTTCTCTTCCATCACAATATTATCATCTCCTAAAAAGTGACGAAACACATTTTTCTCTCTGGCTTCTTGAAGTTGGGCTAGGTGCCGTGCTTGAGGTGCTCAAAGGCGGTCCGCGACAAGTTGGAGGCGGAGAAGGCAACCTCGTAGAGGGAGTGCCGGATCTTCACGGCCTTGGTGAGGCTGGTGTCGGCGTTGTGGACGAGCATGGGCTCGAGGTGCGCCTAGTACCACGCGCCCTTCCCCTTGACGGCCTTTGGCCGTAGCATGACAAGTCCCTTGTAGCGCTTGTTCACGGCCTCAGCTGTCAGCTTGTTGGCCGATGCCGACATCGAGATCGAGTCCCACCTGGGCCGACGACGGGGGCTCCAAGGTGTTTGTGATGGCCGCCATTAACCAAACGGGTCGTTCAAGTCCCGGTCCTCGCTTTTTTGTTGTTAAAGCGAGTTCAGTCACCAGAAGTTCGGTCTCCGGCAAGTGTCCATGGGCGACTTTGGTGATCTGATGGGGCCTTTCGGTGGTGGGTCATCAATTGACCTGCTTCTTGATGAGAAGAAGAAAGAAGAAGCAGTCTCACAGAGAAAAGAAGAGAGAAAGCGGAAGAAGAAGACGAGGAGGAGGAAGGGAAGAAGTGCAAAAAAAGAAAAATCGAAAACCGAACCGAACCGAACAACATTTTTGGTTCGGATCATATTCAGTTCGTGTGGCGTTTCGGTTCGGATCAAGCATACGTCTAAACGGTTCGGCTCGGTTCGATTTTCCAAGACACTAAAATCGAATCAAACCATTGATACCCTTACCTACACCAACGTCCATTTGATTGTTTTGAAATTATCTATTGTTTCAATAATTTAAAAGGTAAAAGCCACAAAAAACCCTAAATTATGCTCACTATGATACATTAACTCTAAACTTTTTTTTGCAACACCAAAAATCTCATATTTATACCCGTGTGACACATTTTCTCTCAGTTAATATTCTGTTAATGAGAACCATTAAAAATCAGCCTACATGAACGCAAGAAAAGCATATTATGTTTACCCATAATGCAATAAAAATGACATTGTATTGGTCGAAAAATCATCTAATATAATATATTGACGGAGAGTAAATATGTTACATAAATACAAGTTTGGGGTTTTTTTTATGTCATCAGAAAAAGTTTAGTATAAATGTGTCATGGTAGGTACATAAAAAACGTTCAGGCCTTCAGGGTAAGTGCATCATTGTGGGCATAATTCAAAGTTTTTTTTGCAACGTTTTTCCTAACTCAAAACAAATTTTTTTATTACTAGATTCAATAGTTTTACCTTGGGATATGTTCATTAGAAGTTTTAAAATTTATTACGAAAGTGCAATTGAATTCTAAAATTTACAAAAAGCGCAATCAAGTCCTTAAATTTGTCAAATTGGTTCAAATGAGTCATAAAATTAACACCGTCAAATTTACTAACGGAAAATACTGACGTGGCTTATTTTAATATTTTCTCTCTTATGTGGCTAAAACCATGTCATTTTGGCCTAAATTTGATTTTTAATATTAATTTTATTTAAATCAAATATAAAAATAAGCAAAATTAAAAATTAATTTTTTTAAAAAAAAGCCTGTCACCGCTGCCGCCTCACCATTGCCTGGGGTTCGGTGACCCCTGCCTGCTGTCCCCCCACCCTTGCTTGCCCTCCCAGCGATGGTGGGGCCACGACGGCAACGGGGAGGGCAAGCCCTCCCTCCCCTTAGTCCTCCTCCTCTTCCATTTTTTTTTTTGGCTTATTTTTTAAATATTATTTAAATAAAATAAAAATAATAATAAGTTACTTCCTCACCACGTAGGATAAAAAATTAATAAAAAAGTCACGTCAATATTTTCATTAGTTAAATTGGACGGTGTTAATTTTAGAATTCTATTAAATCAATTTGATAAAATTTTAAGACTTAATTATATTTTTTGTAAGTTTTATAACTTAATTATATTTTCGCGATAAATTTTAAAATTTCCGGCGAACATATATACTTTTTTACCTTCGACAATATACAGAAATGTCCAGCCTCGCGGAACACTCGATCAGCCCGCGACCACAAGCGTCCGCGTTCCGCGTAGGGACAAAGTCGAGCCCAGACCGGACCAGCGAGCGAGCCACGGCTTCCCGCGACTGCACCTAAACCCATAAAAAAAAGGCGAAAGCATTAAAACCCAAATGCGCATCGCGCTTCCCGATCGATCCATGCCCGCCTGAGAAAATCGCACCCAAAGATCCCCCGCTCGCTCTCGTCCCCCCGATGACGACGTCGTCTCGCGCAGCGACGCGCGCCGTGCTCTGCCTTCTGGTCGCGATCTCCTCCGCCGCCGCCGCCTCCTCCGCCCTCGCCGACGCCATCCACGGCTGCGGCGGATTCGTCGAGGTAGGGGATCGGGAACTTCCGGTGTCGATCCGTCGGGGCGAGATGAATCGCGTGGATCGGAATAGTGCGGCGTCGTGCTAAGTTGAGTTGAACCTTGCTCAGTGTGACTGGGGGTTTGATCCTCTGCTTGTGGTTTGTAGGCGAGCCTGTCTTTGATCAAGTCGAGGAAGCCGAGCGACGGGAAGTTGGACTACTCCGAAATCGCGGTAATGGGACTGCATCGCGTGCTCTTCTTGATTGGTTTCTTTCTGTTCTGCAATGATCCTAGTGATGGGGCAAGGCTTAGAGGTCTTTGTAGTTAGTGGTTTCGTGATGGGGATTAATTAAATTTATGTACTTTATAATGTGGCAAGGCCGGACGGTTGGTCTTGAAGCTTACAAGAACTTTCCCTGTTTTTTTATACGTATCGAGTCTAAAGAAGCTTTCGAACGTATCTCAGTGGTAATCTGATCATTCTGATGTTTTGCTGCGCTGCTATGGTAATTTTGGGCTAAGTGGAATGCTCTTTTCCTCCCATGCTTCCTCCGCAAGATGAGCTGGGGATGTTCCTGACTAGGTTGCGATTGGAGATGAGTTGCGCTACTTCGAGCTTGAATTCCAGTCCTTGTCTTAGCCTTACTGCAGCTCATATGAGAAATGACTTTGGCGAATTAAGTTGACTTGAGTAGAGCTCGAGTATATTGAGTACTTGATTGACTCAAGCTCCAGCTTGAAACTTATTGAGCGTTGACTTTTTTACTTGAGTTTGAGCGGTGAACTATGTGGGCTCGACATTGTTCTCTCATGCTCCGTTCTTCGATTAGTTTTGTAGTAATCTCATTATTTAGACCAAACGTCAGTGTGCAAAATCTCATGTATCCATCATCCAGTTTGTTTGACATCCCATCTCCTCGGTAGCATGAAATGTCACTTTTCCTGGAAAAAAGTAGTGCATTAGCCTGGATATTCCTTTGGTGCTAGACTAGAATTCGAAAAACAAACTTTTTGCGTGACCAACTTTTGTAGGGTCTTGATGTGGATGGTTGATGTTCTGGTGAGTGACCTTGACAAGGAAGAATTTCACTTTAAGACCAATCAAAATAGTTCATACATCGGCTTCTGTGCATCATCTTGCAGAGATGTATGGGGTTATGGTTGTTGCATGTACGCCTAAGAGATGACTCTGTTGTTTTGTGCCATGTTAAGTTTTAGGCATTATTTATGTCAATTCTTATGCTCAAAAGTCTTGTCATACTAAATCACAGGTTGAACTTCGCACTGTACATGGATTGGTAAAAGACAGAACTCAATGTGCTCCCAATGGTTATTACTTCATTCCGGTTTATGACAAGGTATTTGCATTCTTTTGCTTTTTCTTTTTTTTGAAGTTGTTGCCCTCCGATGATGATTATATCATTTGTAGTCGTGCTTTGGAAATTTTTTATGTCTTCCTTTTGTTTTTGGCTCATTAACTTTGACACATTTATTTAAAGCTTATGACATGCTTGGTTTCATTATCAATTTCATTCAAATTGTAGCACAATGGGAGGCATGCAAAACTGAAAGTGCCAGAAAGAACGAGTTAAGGTGGGAAAAAAATGAGAGAACACTTAAACTTATAGGAATTTGATGTCATGATTTTGAAAAATCCTTCAGTTTCTTAATAAACTGAGGTTTTGTTTTGATCTTCTCTCATTTCTTCGAGCAAGTTAGGCATTGGCTGCAAAGATTTTTGTCTATATCTAATAACTTGCATTGCCCATGGTGAAGCATCCTCTGATTCACACACCCAAAAAGTAGAGCTGAAAACAAGGAGTTGATCGAAACTCACCCTGAAGTAGCAGATTGGTCAATTAATTCCACTGCCTTCATTTGCTTGAAAAAACAGCCGTTGCTTCATATTCCCGCACCACCAGTTCCCAAATTTGCTCTCTGGAATATCAAAATTGGAGTCAACTATCAGAACTCTATGGCAAG
This sequence comes from Syzygium aqueum, assembly GCA_031216185.1. Classification (NCBI taxonomy): domain Eukaryota; kingdom Viridiplantae; phylum Streptophyta; class Magnoliopsida; order Myrtales; family Myrtaceae; genus Syzygium; species Syzygium aqueum. The sequence continues at coordinate 15,119,649 of CM062238.1, forward strand.
TTAGCGGAAATTGAATTTTTTGAAAGGCTCCATACGAGTGAATCAGACACGTGAACCTTTCTTTTACTTGAATAACTTACTATGGAACAAAACGAGGCTCTATAATGTCTAAACATTGGCATCCTTGACAAAGAATTGATTCTACTGTAAATTCTTTGAGCATGGTACTTTTTCCCTGCATTCTTGTCATCTAAGGTAAGGATACTTGCAGGGTTCTTTTGAACTCAGAGTTAGTGGACCTGAAGGATGGTCATGGCTTCCAGATAAGGTCAGTTAATTTCGCTGGTATTTAAGTAGAGTTTCTCTGTTGTTTTTCTAGTTTCTTTCCTCTGCTTGTGCAAAATATTCTGCTTTCTGACAATTATGCATGTTCTGAAATATGTTTTCCCTTACTTTTTTTCTTTATGCTGAAGGTCCCTGTTGTGATAGACACTGCCGGTTGCAACAACAACAATGATATTAATTTCCAGTTCACTGGGTTTGTCTGATCTAATCTTTTAATTTCTTCATTGTGTGTAAAGTTTTCGTCATCAAGCTGTCTGCTCATGATTGTTGCACATTGGTGCAATTCTCCATATGATAGGTTCACAGTCTCAGGAAGGGTTGTTGGAGCTGTTGGTGGGGAGAGCTGTTCTCGTAAGAATGAAGGTCCTTCAAATGTAAATGTTAACCTTCTATCTTCTACTGGCGATATTGTCTCTTCTGTTTCTACGTCATCTGAGGGAAGCTACAAGTTCATAAACATCACTCCAGGTATAGACAATTTCATTTACCAGTTGAAGGATTCTTGTAGTTTTTAACTGGTATTTTATGGGATAATATGTTTGTTTACAACTATTGCTAACATCTTTAACTCCTGTTCCAATAGCTTAAACAATGAACTTCTGTACTGCATAATATGTATGTGTTTAACATGATACACTACAATATTTCTGTTGCCAAGCAAAACTACTATTTCAGATGTTTGCCACATTATGTGCTGTCAATGCCATACTCATTGTGAATTTCTTGAATTGTGTTTCTTGGAAGACAGGGAGATACAGTTTACATGCTTCTCATCCAGATTTGAATGTTGAAGTCAGAGGCTCAACTGAGGTTGGATACTTTTGGATTTGATGACTTTGTCATTTCTGTTCAATTTTTTTCTCTGTGTGTACTTTACAAGGATCTATACTCATCCGAACCAAAATATTGCAATTGAAGGAAACTCCAAAGCAATAATCAGGTTTAGAAACCAATCATTATTGTGCTTCTGATGACCGTGTATACCTTGCTACTTGTCCATATCTCTTTACTCTACTGACCATTGACTTGGATTGTTTCCATCTGCAGATAGAACTGGGATTTGGGAATGGCATTGCCAATGACATTTTTTTTGTCTCAGGGTATGACATCCGTGGATCTGTTGTTGCCCAGGTAAATTTAGGCATGCATTAGGATTGCATGAAATTGCATCCTCCACATTTTGTTTGAAACTTTCTCTGACAGCTGAATCATAAATCAGAAATCTCTCACGGAGAAAAAACATGAACTATGAAAGCTTTTACTGAACTCCTTAGATTATTCATATGGTAAAGTCTTACCTTTCTCACTATTTGAAAGCACTTCTTGTTGATCTATAACTGAACTGTCCGTTTGTCCGTTTGTCCTTTTCTTTTCCTTTTTAAAGTTGGTGAATGTATTTTTGTGGCACAGAGGATTCCAAATATTGTTTATTCAAAAGAAATTTGTAGAATAGCTCCAGTTAATATTTACTGCAAGATTTATGCCAACCCTATTTTTTCATGTATTTGATGACACAGACCTATTCATTATTTTACTTACTTCTTATACCTTGTGCACATGCTATTTTCTCTTTCCATGGGCTACATTAATATGTATTTACAGTTGGCCTCACCATGTTAAGGTGTTATTGTTTTGGTAGTGGTTCCGATCTTACAATAAGAGATAACTTTTTAATGTTTTGGCAGGGTAATCCAATATTGGGAGTTCACATTTACCTATTCTCGGATGATGTTGTTGAGGTGGACTGTCCGAAAGTTGATGATCATGTGATTCTACCTGTACACAGAAAAGCTCTCTGTCATACTGTATCTGATGCTGATGGAAAATTCATGTTTAAATCCATCCCCTGTGGTACTGCTTTTGTTCTTTCATGTGACATATCTCACTCTTGGTCTCTCCTCCCTGTCTCATCGTTGTCTTCTATGCTTATTCAGCGTCATGGGCCTGCAAATGTCTAAATTTTGGAATATGGTATGGGGTTAAACACATCCTGAAAATTATGCAGACATATCGGTAATTGAAATCGACTTTACCTACATAGACTAAGTTCTGCTTCTGTGTAATGGAACTTTTGAAAAGATGCAAGAGTAATGAGATCTATGTTCCCTCCATGCTTTTCTTCTATTTTCAGTTCTGTGCTGATTTCCGATTTTTGCCCCATAAAGTATTGGAACATGCTCCCTTGATCATGTCTCTCTGATGTTTCCTTTTGTGGTTAGTGAGATCCTCATGGTCTGACAATTGGAATTTGTCTCTTTCTTCAGAGCAGTTGTCAATGTATATTAAGCATTTAAACATTGTTAAGGCTTTCAAGCTGGAAAAATACATTGAAATAGGATTTTATATTTTTGATTGCCTTAGTTTCAGAGCACCATTCAGAGTTTTGAGTTTTGACTGGCTAAATATTGAGGCCTCTAGGAGCACGCGCCACGCTTTACTTCCTCCATCAATGTTTTGGGGCTGGGCATTAGTCTTAGATACTTGGAGATGCTTGAGCCTTTGGAAATCAAATTGATGCATGTCAATGATGTTCATGTTTGGTCAGACTTGCTTAGCTTTATGAAAACCTTGCAGGAACTTATGAGCTCAGACCTTACTACAAGGGTGAAAATACTGTATTTGATGTTTCACCTCCAGTCTTATCCATTTCCGTTGAGCATCAGCATGTTATGATTCCCCAAAAGTTTCAGGTAACAGTTATGCAAAGAGTTTCAGGCAAGATAAGCCTCTTCATTTTATCTGTTACCATGTGGACTAGGATTTTGGGGTCTACTGTTACAAATAAAGATATCAAGCTCCTTATAAATTGATTTGATTTCACTTAATGCACGAGCATGTCATCTCATATGTGTGCGTGCGCGAGTATTCGTTACAGTGCTCTCCTTACCATGACAAATGGTCATGAAAACTTGAGATGCTTGCTTAGCCAATGTTTGATACTTTATTATCTGCCAATTGCTCACTTATTGTAAGTATCGGGTATAAGAATTCTAGATGTGTCACGAACAGATTCAGTCTCCCTCTTTTCCTTTTTGTCATCAGAGGATCCTGATAATAATCTTGCATAGCTTATTCTATGATGGGATGTGTGCATTCTAAGTTTGCCTTTTTTTCCCAGAAATTGTTGCCGATGCTTTAGGGTGTTCTAAATGCCATCTTTATATTCTCTTAATCAATATCTTTTTCCTTTGATATGCTGACAACTTGTAATAGGTCCGATGAGATTAAAGTATAGATTCTTCATATAGTCTTTAGAACTGATCGATGTGTGTCTGTCAAATAATTCTCTATAATTAAAGATCTTGGCGATCATCAAGCTTCTGATTCAGTTGCTAGATCATATGTAGGCTTTGTCTAGTCTTTTCCAATGCCTAGTTGTAGCACTAGTGGCTTATTGGTATGGATCAGTTATTTTCGCCTTCAAAATGACTCTTCTGTCGCACTTTTCAAGTTTCTACAAGGCAGGAGTATGCTTTTGTTCTTTTGTGCATGTATTGCATGACAACATGTACATTTGTGACATAACATGGTGCACACAGAGTAAAATTCTGCTTGTGGAATGATTTTTTAATGAATAATAGTGACCTATGTATTGTCGCTCAGGTTCTGATATTAAATGATACATACTATCATAATTCACTATTCTTAAATTAGGTCACTGGATTTTCTATTGGCGGTCGAGTTGTTGATGGGAATGACGTTGGAGTCGAGGGCGTTAAGATTACAGTTGATGGTCATGAAAGGTCTATCACCGACAAGCAAGGACGGTACAAGCTTGACCAGGTATTGTTTCCTTAGTGGGCTTTTCCTGACATGTGTGGTTCTACTTAGTTAAGATTTACCCTAAGCAAGACTCCACCTGCTCTTTTCATTGTATTTTCTCATATATTTGATTACACCAGCTTCCAAAATGTATTAGAAGGCATATCCAGGGTCGAATTTGTAAGATAATTTTCTACATATCCAAGTGGGAACTCATAAGCGAATGCTTGTTAGAATGTACTATATTGCTTAGCAATAACTGATCTTCTATTCCTTCAGAATCTGTAGAGACTAAAGGTCTACTCTCATAAGTATACGCATGTGGATCTGTTCAATGAGTAAAAGAAAAAGAGTTTGAAAGAAGTGGTCATATGGTTTGCTTTCATCACCTGCAGACTTCCCAAACCTGCAGCTTCTATTAATATTGCAATGTGATAATTTGTACTAGGTACAAGTTACTAGACTTTGTCTGTGAGTAGCTGGCCTGAAACAGAGTGAATGCTATACTTAATGTCAAGTATCTGTGCTTGAAGTCCTCCTGAAGCTTTCGCTGTGTTTTTATTTGTTGATTCTTAAAATGAAAACTTTCTTTCCTCAAGAAACAGAACTAAGATTTTCCCTATGGCAGTAAGTTCCTGTAGATCTATTTACTGTTGCTTGAACACAACCTTGGTTAGTTCTTTCTTTCAATGTGTCAGTTTGTTCTGCTGTTCTGCATTAGGATTTATTAATCACGACTCCCATCATGTTCTTTACTATAAAATAAGCTTGTGTAATTGATGTGATGTGTGCATGGGTTATCTTTTATATATATTTATATATATCCGGTTTAAAGCGTGCGTAAATTGTGCAATTTCACTTACGTCCTCCTCATGTCTCCAAATTTAGAACCTTTATGGCAGAATATTAGGAGTATGTTACGGTAGGGTAGTTTGAATTGATGAAATATTATTTAATCTTGATTTTTTGTCTGTAAATGATTGCAGGTGACATCTAATCGTTATACAATAGAAGCTATAAAGGAGCATTACAAGTTCAAAACATTGAAGGATTATTTGGTATGTGATGTCATTGAACTTGTGAATGCATTTCAACTGATAATGTTGTTTTTGGTCTTTATACTGCTAGCAATATAATATAGGTACCAACTAATAGTCGTATTATATTTGCTAATTGTCGTTTGAGGCTGGCGTTTTTTCCTGACTGACTGCTTCTCTTTTCTTTCAATGTCCATTCAGGTGCTGCCTAACATGGCTTCAGTTGCAGATATCGAAGCAATTTCTTATGATGTGTGTGGTGTGGTTCGTATGGTCCATTCTACCCATAAAGCAAAGGTATTAGATACGATTTATTCTTTGTTTAGAATGATTCTATCCTGGATGATAATAGGATTATAGTTTCATTCACCAGGTAGCTTTGACTCATGGTCCCGAGAACATGAAACCTCAAATGAAGCAGACAGATGGAAGCGGAAGTTTCTGCTTTGAGGTAGATTCATTTGTTCTTTGCATGTTACTGTATGATAGATTTTTTGTATTTGGAATAGCACATGAATTGGAAGAAAAAGCTGTCAAGTCAGGGCCCGTTTAATTCAAAGTTTTTTTTTAGTAATTTGGGATATTTTTCCAACAAGTATGTTTCGTTTGTGGAATTTATAGTCTCTCTCTCTCTCTCTCTGTGCTTTTCTTTTAGTTGTTCTCGAAAACGCATTTTAGATACTAAAACCTCATGACCTAATGAAATTGATTCATTGTTTGAATTCATGGCTCCTGAAATTTGCTGCAGGACCAACCAGAGTTTTTAGAAACTAAAACCTTATGGCCGAATGAAATTGATTCATTCTTTGAATTCATGGCTCCGGAAATTTGTTGCAGGACCAACCAGAGTTGGGTTGCTGTTTTGTATATTTTGCCAATGTGACTTAGTATTTCGTTGGCTTGGTTTCAGATGACAATAAGCCTAAGAGTTATTATTTCTGAGCCTGATGCTGTAGAGTTATGTAGATGAGCAGTAGAAATACTGAAAAAGTTTGTGCAAATCAGAACTGATACACTGGTAGAATGTAGAACTATTTAAATAAAGAGGATGTCCGAGTTCGATCTATTCTCAATCGGCCTCATGTAAATGTACTGATTGTGCATTGGTATCTACACCTCTGTTGATCTAATGGAGAAGTGGATGATAGCTAAGTTAGACTTTGGTCTTTGCTTTTTGTGTTTTTTTCTGTTCATAATCTCTCGTATCCGTTGATCCAAGATCACTTATCCTCGCCTCTATCAGCTACATCTTTCTCTTCTCCAATGTCATTTAGGTTCCGCCCGGTGAATATCGCCTCTCTGCTCTGGCTGCTACTCCAGAGACTGCTTCTGGACTTCTTTTTGTGCCACCTTATACTGATGTTTCTGTTAAAAGTCCAATGTTAAATGTTGAATTTTCTCAGGTACTGTTTCTTATTACCGAACTTGCTTTTTCAATTAATTTTATCTTTTTTCTTGTGCCTTTGCTGAGACTCTTTGAATTCTATAATTCTATTTAAAGGATTTGGAATTAGTAATTGACTCCATTGAATTAGGAGTTGTTTGAATTGTGAGTTGATAAGGTCTTTTGCCGTCTTTCCTTTTTCCTTTTTCCTTTTTTCCAACCTAATGGTAAAGCTTGCAGAAATTGCATCATGTTTCTCACTTGGAGTCTCTTGATAATGCCTGAAAATGTGCATTTTGTAAGGTTGTCTTATTTGAACCATGCTGTCAATGTAGAAATATATGATTCTCTATTTGTTATTTTGGATTTTGGAACCTAACCCTTTTTTCCCCTTTTAATTCTTGACCTAAGGCATTAGTAAACCTATACGGTCATGTTGAATGCAAAGAGAAATGTGGCCCATCTGTTTCAATTACTCTTAGGAGAATGGCTGGTAAACGTGATGAAGAGAAGAAGACAGTTAGTTTGACTGACGATAACAGTGAATTCCTCTTTGCAAATGTTTTCCCTGGGAAGTACAAGCTTGAGGTAAAGTGCCTAGTCCTTAATCTCCTTCCATAGGTAGTTATCAATTTCCTAGTTCGCTTTTTTATAGCTATAGTCATGTTTTGATGCAAGCACATCGGATTACTAGTTTTTCTGGAGTTGCTATAGCGAATACTGGGAGTTAAGAAATACCATCTGAATTTCACTTCATTTGTTTTATTTTTCATTCAGGTGAGGCATGATTCGCTAAAGTCAAAGGCTGGAGAAGATAATTGGTGCTGGGAGCAGAGCTTCATTGATCTTGACATTGGTCCTGAGGATGTAAAGGGAATTGTATTTGTTCAAAAAGGTTATTGGGTCAATGTCGTATCCACCCATGATGTGAATGCTGTTATGACTCAACCAGATGGTTCATCACTAAAGTTGAAAATAAAGGTCATTTGCTGGAAATTGAAGTTTAGATTTGAATAATGTTTGAGTAACGCCACATGTCTAAGTGAATTCATTTTTCATGTTGGGAAACTGCAGGAAGGTTCCCAACGTATATGCGTGAGATTTCCTGGCGTCCATGAACTACACTTTGAGGACTCATGTATATTCTTTGGAAGTTCTTCTGTGAAGATTGATACATCAGATCCTTCAGTATGATACTTAAACAACTTTCTCTCATCTTTGTTGAAAGAGCAATTGATTTCCAGTACCTACTTTCACTATTTGATTGCATGTTTATTTTGCAGCCTATTTATCTAAAAGGAGAGAAATATCTTCTCAAGGGACTTATTAATGTTGATTCAAGCTTGCTTCAATTACCAGAAGACATCACTGTGGATGTGATAAGTGGTGAGGGTAATGCTTTTGAGGTTACTAGGGGAAGTCTTATATCTGATGGAGATGAACAGACAAAGACTGCTGCATACCAGTATTCTGTGTGGGGGAACATCGGAGATAAATTAACCTTCATTCCTCGAGACTCCAGGTATATATGCTTAATGGCTTTTGTGTTGTTTGCACCACTATCATTATTCTTATTTGTTTAAAAGCAGTATTTTAAATAGTGGTGGCAGCAGGAATCAAATTCAGACCAAGCGCTATTGTGGCAATAGTGCACATTGCAGCCACCAGTGTGGCGAAAGTGCGAATCTGGTCCGTCATCTGTGTGTTTTGGTCTGTCTGTGTCTGCTGGTTTGGAAGAAGAAGTTGACGACACTTGGGTTGGGGGGATAGTACAACCTCTTGAGCCACGTGCTTGATGTCTCCTGTCTTTATTTTATTGGTTTCTCTATTTTTCTGTCTCCTTTCTATCATAGCAAAACTATTTAAGTATAGTACTAAGTGGACAGATGAATTGAAAGACATTGCCCCAAAGCAGATAAAAAGAGGGTCCAAATAGTAATCTATATTTCTCCTTCCCAACTGTTAAATCCATTGGTAGGATCATATAATTTAGGTATTTATGCCCTTAGATGCCTGAAAAAGCACTCTAATGCTATGATAATAACACAAATGTACATTAATTCCAGACACAGAGGTCGATTTATGAATTTCATGTATGTTGAGTGAATATTTTGAAAACTTACGCCTCTTATAACCGCTATCCGTAATTTGGTGGCCATTATGCCTGCATCAGCGACTATTGCAGTGAAACCGCGGACCGCAATTTAAAGCCTTGTTTAAAAGTGATCATCCTTTTCTCCTTTATCATGTAAATTGACCCTTTATCTTTTTTCTCGAATAACATTCTTTTCACTTCTTTTGCAGTCTAATATTGTATTAAAAACGTTTTACATTTTCCAAATGGTGGATTGTGCTCTTTCTTCTCTCTGGAAATATTGATGCTCCGTGCCATTCCTCTACTATCCGCAACTGTAGTTTACATTAAATCGAGTGTTTGCAAAATGCATTCTTCTTTGATTCCAATAAGTTTCTGGATATGGGCTGTGCTTACTCTGTTTCCTGAATGAAATTATGATTGTATGATTGAGTTTGTCTGTGATTTCTAGAGTGTGAAATACAATACCAGGAATTTTCCAAAATTGATATAGAGATACTGGGAGGGCATTTCAGTTGTCACTAAACATAAAAAGAGGTTAAAATTGATTACAATCTATAAAATTTATTTAAATCCAGATTCTGGAACATGTGCATACTTGTCGCCGCACCCACGCAGGACTAGAGATTTTCTTTACAAAATGATCACGTGAAGACCAAAATCAATCTGAGCTAGAGAGATATTAAGAAAAGAAATAGATGCGAGCATTGCATTATTTCTGTTTCTATATTAGTAGTGGTAAGTTCATTTTTGTCAAACTAGCTGATACATATCGGTGAGCTTTTGGTGGGAAGCTTTCTAGAACTTGTCATACTAATGATTTTTGTCCTGTATTTCATCCTTCCAATCAAACTTTCATCATATCTGCCGGAGTAGCTACAGCTTGCAGCTCTCCTCACTCTTTTTTGGCATAGTGTTTTGTTAATGAAATGCCTACGTGGCGATGGCCAGGATGCTTGTTTCCCCTGCTATTGTTGCTAACGTTCCTTGAGGCATTGATTGTTTATTCTTCAACGATAATGTATTACAGGGATGAAGGCAAAAAGAAGATCTTGTTCTATCCCAGACAGCATCAGGTAATCATTAATTGGCTCTGTTTCATTTCAACTCCTCTCTATGAGCTCTCTAATTATATTTGATAAAACATTAAGTGTATTACTTAAATTTTCTCTTGAAAGCTAAGTGACTGATTTCCCTACTTGCTTGATAGATTTTGGTAACAAATGACGGCTGTCAATCCTCAATTGCTCCATTCTCTGGTCGACTTGGGTTATACATTGAAGGATCAGTCTCCCCCCCTATTTCTGGTGTTGATGTTAAGGTTATAGCTGCAGGAGACAGCGAGAATGCTCCACTAAGGAAAGGTGAAGCAGCCCTTAGAACTACCACAGGCTCAGATGGTTCGTTTGTTGGAGGACCTCTATATGATGATATTACTTACAATATTGAGGCTTCAAAGGTATGCCTCCCTCGTATTCTTCATTTTTCCTTGGCACGTGTAAAACTCATTTAATTTACCTGAACATGTTTCTGAATCTCATTTGTGTTTTGGCCCAAAAAAACTGACTTGTTGATATGGCATTTGTGCTTTTATTTAATTTTCTGTTCCCTAATAAAGGAGTGATGTGACATGAGTTTTGATACTCTCACATCTCACATAATAAAATAAGAACTTTGAGTATGGTTGCAAAGAAATCAAATGAAAGAGGCATTGTCTTATGCTTTGCTAGGAAGCACGCACTCTCCGGAGGCCTCCGTGTCGGTGTCCGACATGAGTCCAACACGCTCCAACCCGTTCCGACACATGGTCAACACTCCCGACACACCTCCGACACGTGAGTCGGAGCATCTTGACACGCATGGGGTCAATTTTAAACATTTTCAATAAATTAGGGGTCAAAATGTAAATTTATGAAAAAAAAACAGAGAGAAAAGGGAGAAAGAAGAAATGCTAGTCTTCAATGTGTGGGTTTTTGAATCAAATTAAACGTTTTCATTCTAGGCTCTTTTTTTATTATTATTTATCTGTGGATTTGAATCAAATTAATTTGATTGATATAATCATAAAAATGATAACTTATCATGTATATATAAGTATATACATTTAATATACAACGTGTCGGAATTCTCTATTTTTTGAGAAATGACGTGTCAGTGTGTCGTGTCATGTTGTGTCGCGTGTCGGTGCTACTTAGATGCTTTGTTTGGGAGATGGAGACAGGAGAGGAGTATGTTACAATTGAGAGCACTTCCATAGTGAGGATCCAGCCACTTCATGAGGGTTCATTTTATCCTAATTTCTTTCTTCTTGTCTTTCTAAAGATGCAGTAGTCAATCAACACAGACAGTCAATTTAGGCTATCAATTCAACATATTGGCCATTAATTTTTTTTCTTGTTTTATTCCTTGCTGCATTTCCTTCCTAGTACTAGAAAGGGTAAGGAGACGGGGTGCTTTTCTTGCTCTTTGCTTAGTTTTGTGTCTTGATCTGTGAGAAAATATATATCAGTTTTGGTTGACACTATTGGTTCCTATTTTGGCCAATGGTAGTTACATAGCCGAATTCTTTATGTTGGCCCTAAATTCATTTTCTCATGCAGCCTGGTTATCATCTAAAGAGAGTTGGGCCTTATTCATTTTCCTGTCAAAAGCTTGGTCAAATATTTGTTCATGTCCATTCCAAAGATGACGCTAAAGAGCCCATCCCTTCGGTGCTACTATCGTTGAGCGGTGATGATGGTTACAGAAACAACTCGGTATCTGGGGCTGGAGGAACATTCCTCTTTGATAACTTATTCCCTGGGAGTTTCTATTTGCGTCCTCTTCTAAAGGTATCGAAATGTGGAAATTTGATTTATGTTTTCTTTTCTAACTTTTTCTGCTTTCTAGTACGGTCTATCTACCTTGTTTGAAGCATGATGAAATTCATGTATCTTATTATCATGGGATGCTTGATCACGAATCATTGAAATCTGAAGTGAGGCATGTGGCTTTTCAAGCCTTTTAGATGTATTTTATCTGTGGAGATGTTTCTCTGCAGCAACCAGAGTTGGAGTGTCATTGATTCCTCTTAACTTATTTCACCCCAGCCACCATGCCCATCCACTAGGCTGCACACTCATTCACAGTGCAAAATTTTGTTTTAATGTTGGATGTAGCTAAGTTTAATTTTCACCCCTCAACTAAGAGATTAATTGTGCGATTTCTTGCAGGAGTATGCCTTCTCACCTGCAGTACAGGCAATAGAACTTGGTTCTGGGGAGTCTAGTGAAATTGTGTTTCAGGCAACCCGAGTTGCTTACAGGTTCACATTTCCTCCATCAATGCTCAGTTATATTTATAGCTTACATGTATTGGTAAAAGCTGATTCAATGTATTGATGCATGTTTTTTTGTGTTAAACTCACTGCAGACTTAGCACGGTGATGAAAATTTAGAGTCTCATGTAGCTTAATGTTTTTATGAGATTTGTTTAACTTTGACAATTTTGTGTTCTCCTTAGATGACTTTTCTTTGCCTCCCCTTTTGTCCCCCGACTACATATTTTTGGTCCTATTATATTCACACTTGCTCTAGCTTTAGATTTGGAAGTAATAAGGCAATAATTGTTTATTTCTGGATCCTTTCCCTAAAGCTTGAACAGTTGTCCACTTGTCCTACTAGAAACCTAATTGGATCCAGAATTTTGGACTATCCCCTTCATGATGTGATTGTTAACTGCTTAGCTACTACTAATGAAAAAATGCAGTTCGTCACAGGATTTACTAAAAATGTCTTCTAATAATACATCATTCAAGTTGTATATTCCATATATTGCAAAATGTAGCACTCGTGTTTGACGATGGTCTGTTGTTTGCATTGTCGTTCTGTTAATTAATTAAGCAGAGAAGGGAATTGAAAAATAGAACTGTCAAGTCCTTGAGACGCTGCTATGGGAGCATTTTTGTTGCAAAGATTTTGGTTAGTCGAGACATGTCATTGAGTTTTCTTAAACTTCTGTACAGTGCTACAGGCGTTGTCACTCTTTTATCCGGCCAGCCAAAAGAAGGCGTTTCTGTTGAAGCTCGTTCTGATTCAGGATTCTATGAGCAGTCATTGACAGATTTGTCTGGAACTTACCGTTTAAGAGGACTTCTTCCTGGCACAAGATACACGATCAGAGTAGCAAGGAAGGATGGCCTAGGAAGTTCTATGATTGAGCGAGCATCTCCAGATTCTGTTACTGTTCAGGTATTTCCATTATTAATGCTTATTATTGAGGATGTGTGTTTTGTACTTAATGTTTTTCTTCATATTCTTGTTTAACTGAATTTGATTTCACGTCCAAGTCCTGAGATAGTGTGTTTCTTGTTATACCTACCTGTGTCCCCGGTAGGATCTTGTTCACTCGTGAATCTCCAAGCACTTCTTTTTTGGGTTTCCAACAAAACAATCTGCTACACTTTTATTTGGCAAACATGTCTTGATGTCAAGAGTAAAAAGTTAGATGTACTTTACCGGAATGTCATTGCAGGCTCTGATTTGTCGATCTTGCTCGATATGTGCAGGTCCAAACTGAGGATATTAAAGGAATGGATTTCGTGGTCTTTGAACAGCCGGAAAAAACCATTTTGAGTTGCCATGTTGAAGGACAAAAATTGTGGGAATCGCACTCAAATCTCCTGGTCGAGATAAGATCGGCCGTTGACCCATCTAAGATTGAATCAGTCTTCCCACTCCCTCTCTCCAACTTCTTCCAGGTGAAGGATTTGCCTAAGAGCAAACACCTCATTCAGATCCGATCTGAAGTTGGTACAAACGCGTACAAGTTTGAGTCCGACATTATTGAGGTTGACCTACAAAAGATGTCTCAGGTCCACGTCGGTCCTCTCAGATACAGAGTTATTGAGAATTACCACAAACAGGTTGGTGCAACTTCCCCGTCACTCTTCTCGATATCCGCAAGGAAAATAAGAAATAAATGAAAGCAAAATGAAAGGAGATAATGTTTTCATAAGTCACGGTGGTGCAAAACTCAGAGAAACAGTGAAGACCTTTCTCTGAAGTGCTGTCTAAATTATTTCACTGGGATGGCTTTTTTCCCTGGTAATGATTCTTTCCGTGCATGTGGCTACTCCATGTCTAAATTGCTTTCATGCTTTGCAGGATTTAACTCCTGCACCTGTATATCCTCTTATTGCTGGAGTCTCCGTGATAGCTTTGTTTGCCAGCATGCCGAGGTAATTCAAAACCTGAATAGCATAGCGGATATATGCCTTTACCTATCTCCATTTGTTACACACTAATATTTGTTGTCAATAGACCTGATCTCCTTACTCTGCGTATGTTCAAATGTGAAGGTTGAAGGACTTATATGAAACCGCAGTCGGAGCATCGGCACCTGGATTTAACGGAGCTGCTAAAAAGGAAGTGAGGAAACCAGTAGTTAGAAGGAAGACATACTGAGGACTGCTTTTTGTCTGCCCCACTAGATTCCATCTTCTGATTACATTCTAGTTCTGACGGTCCATGAGGTAGCAGCATTAGAAGCACCGCAGTCGGCTCGGTCAGTTTTAAAGCTCCTTTGTGAGAGAGCACGTGTCCGAGAGCGAAGTCAAACGGACAATTGGCGGGACGTGCTTCGAGTTTGTACTTTGTTCACAATCCTCAGTTTCATTGTGCCACTCTCTCCACGGGAGTCGTTCAATCGGACCTCTCACAACGGAAGTTGAAGATCGACATTGATCTTAATCCTCTAGCCTTTTTTTGTGAACTGATGATGTTAGTAGTTATGTTGAGTCCTCGAGCGAGTTTTGCATCGATCCAAGTGTCTTCTTTCCTAGTTTTTCAAGTCTCAAGAAATTCGAAATTTTGGTATACAAATTTTACTTTCTTCTCTGCGAGTTTTGAGTTGCTGTCTCTCTTTCAGTTTGCTCATACTATGGTCATTCTTGTGTTTTCTTGTTACTTTGCCTGGGCGTCCAAAGTGAGCAAGCTATTCTTATCCACGTGTCGAATCCGGATTGGGATGCTCTCGTGAAGGAGGTCCCTTGAGTCTTGCATGACGTGGCGGCTCTCCATTGGCGGGATGAAGAACAATTGAATACCCTGATGTATGCAGGAATATAAATGAAGAATATTCCTATGCAATCCTTCGTCCCATAGATGCGCTCGATCTGCGAAAAGCTAGTCAACGAATCTGGTCTATCGGCAGTCATCCAATTCTGTCTGGCCAAGGGGTAATCCTGAAGTTCGATGATTCGTCACTATTTTGACTTCCCATTATTTTCAAAGTTCCTAGAAAATGTAAACATTATATAAAATCTCACGCGTCAATATTTTACGGATATTTTGTGCTATATAATAGGATCTCTGATAGTAATATATATCACCATTTTCCTTAAAAGTAAGTCGGTACTAAGATGGTACCGTAAGACTACTCAAATTACAAGATTTTTATTATAAAAAAAGAAACATATTTAATGACTAAATTGCATCACTAAATCATGCTATTCAATGAGCAGGCGCAAGAACTTTATGTTCATTTAGGTGAATATAAAATACCGTAATCATACTTCGGGCATGTTACATCATTAATTAACTTAAGGAAGATTTGAAATATGTTCATAATTGAAGTGGAAGATTGTGATTCATTGGGTCCATTGGACCCCTAGATCTAGGCAAGAAATTTTCCATTAGATACGATTTCATTCATCGATACTATTATATAAACAAAGAGAATATCCAACTTTTAATGTATATCAACCGTTTCCCCCCAAATACTCTTTAATTATTTATTTTACGAACATCATGTCTATTGACAAATGCGTAAATTCAAAGTTTTTATTTTTTATTTTCGTGTGCAATTTCTAATTTTATTTTGTCTCTCGTGTATTTCAATATTAAAATTTGGATATGTTCGATCCGATAAAAGGCTTATTATATTATTCTTTTTCCACATATGTTTATACAAAATTTTTTGGTTATTTTGTACATTTATCAATATTATTTTTCTATTGCTATATGAAACATATATTTCGCAGCTAAATTATTTCATTTAATCTTTCAAATGCCAGTTTCTCGCACAAAAGAGGCGTGTGGGCACATTTGCTTGCCCTTTTCTTACACACGGGGGAAGATTTCTAATCAAATAAACCCAATTCGCTCAAATCTCTTTACATTGCTCCCAAATTCTCACGTTTTCGTTTCGTTCATATTCATTTGCTCAAGGACATTTAATTTCTCCTAATCAAGTAAATCCAGCTGCCAGAACAACCGGATTCCCAAAACCGGAGGGCAAAATCAATAAAAAGAGCAATCACATAACATACCTTATTTGGAACCAAAAAAAAATACCTTATATTGAGATGCTTCTGAAGTACCAGATCGAATGCTCTCACTTACCAAATAAACAAACTAATGCCCTAATTACCATCTCATTCTTATCTAATCACTCCGTTTTTGTAAAGTAATTCGAGGACGAGCTAGAAGATGGCAAAGCCACGCATGTTCTAGTTGGTTTCGCAAAATAGATTAAAATTACTTGATGTGCCGGATTGCTATCCCAAGCCATAAATTAATTTCTAATTAAACCCCGATTTCTTTCCTTTTCTGACAAAATAAACCCTTTTTTTTAATTCCTTCCTCTTTTTTCCTTGTGTTTGTTTTTTGGGGAAACGTAGTCTTGCTCACCAAGAAAGGAAAACTCAGTAAACTATGCTCACTTCCCAAAAAGTTAGTGGCAGGCTACCAAAACAAAGCGGGAAAACGAAACACCAGCTCACCTCTGTCTGTCCCCCTATTTTAATGCAGGACGATCGAACGCCGCACGATCCTCCCAAATTCAATTCAATCGCCCCGCCACCTAATCTCAACGACCCGCGAGGCCGAGCCCACGCAGCTAGCGGTGGTCCCGCGGAGCACCCGATCGAAACGACGCGTCGCCCCTGCCATGAAGGCCCCCCCCCCAAACGACACAGGACGCACACCAGAAGCAAGCCTTGCCGTACATAATCCCCGCCCACCCGACCTCCTTAAAAATCGCAAAAAATTTTTATTTGAAAGAGTCCGGCGCAACTCCCAATGTCCGAATTTTCATTTTTTAATCCCCGAAAATTCTAGAAAAAAAATAAATAAGAACTATAAATTTACGTACTCACTACCACCAGTCAGCTGAAATTCCATTCATTCACTCAATCTCTCTCTCTCTCGTTTCTTATCTTTCTCTCTCTCTATGATCTCCTCCGCCATATCCAACGGCATCTCCTCCTCCTCCTCCTCCTTCCTCGCCTTCCGCCACACCCCGCCAAAACCCTCTCTGACCTTCTCCTCCCGTCGCTGCTGAGCCCCCGTCCTTTGCAGCCTCGAAGCCCCCTCCCCCCCCAGACGGGCGGAGCAGAGAGAGAGAGAGAGAGAGGGTGGGTACGCGGGAGATAAAGATCGATCTTTTCGGGGCGGAGTGATTTGGACCCACGAATGGCTTCGTCAACGCCGCCGCACTGCTCCCTCACCGCGTCGAAGCCGTACCAGAACCACCCTTACCCACAGAAGAACCAGCGCCAGAACCCCAACCAGCACCGCCACCCCCACCAGCAGCAGCGGCACAACCGGAGCAACCCCAGGTGGACGGCCGCGCACAAGGTCGCCCTCGCCAAGCCCCCGCTGCCGTCGCCGCACAACCCGGCCCCCCAGCCGCCCTCCGCCACCGCCGCGGCCACCGCGGCCGCGACCGCCAACGCCGCCGAAGACCCTTCCTTTCCCCCTCTGTCCCCCCTGAATGCCCCAAAATCGGATCTTGGGCCGGAGTTCTCGGGCCGCCGGTCGACCCGGTTCGTGTCGAAGATGCCCGTCGGCCGCCCCAAGACTGTCGTCGGCGCCCGCCGCACCTCCGTCGCTGACGAGGCCCTCCAGCACGCCATTCGGTATGGTAAGGATGAGAAGGGTCTCGAGAATGTGTTGCTTACCTTTGAGCCTAAGCTGTGTGGGGCCGATGATTATACTTTCTTGCTGCGGGAATTCGGCAATAGAGGTGAGCATTTGAAGGTTCTTCAGTGTTTCGAGTTTGCGGTGCGGAGAGAGAGGCGTAAGCATGAGCAGGGGAAATTGGCTAGTTCTGCGATAAGTAGTCTTGGTAGGCTTGGGAAGGTTGACCTCGCGAGGAGTGTGTTTGACACAGCTTTCAGGGAAGGGTATGGTAATACCGTTTATGCATATTCTGCTTTGATTAGCGCGATTGGCCGCAATGGGTATTGCGGTGAGGCGATTAAGGTTTTCGAGACAATGAAGAACAATGGGTTGAAGCCGAATTTGGTCACTTTCAATGCAGTGATCGATGCATGTGGTAAAGGGGGTGTGGAGTTAGGCAAGGTGTTGTGTATTTTTGATGAGATGTTGAAGAATGGGGTACAGCCCGACAGGATAACTTATAACTCTCTTCTTGCGGTTTGCAGCCGTGGGGGTTATTGGGAGGCTGCAAATAATTGGTTCAATGAGATGGTGGATAGAGGGCTTGACCAGGATATTGTCACGTATAATACGTATCTGGATGCTTTATGCAAAGGTGGTCAGATGGAATCAGCTTTGGAGATCATGGCGCAGATGCCCGCAAAGAATATCATGCCTAATGTAGTCACTTACAGTACGATGGTCGATGGGTACGCAAAGGCCGGGAGGTGTGATGAGGCATTGAGTATCTTTAATGATATGAGGTTTTTAGGTATTGATTTGGATCGGGTATCATATAATACTTTGCTCACGACATATTCAAAGCTTGGTAATTTTCCGGTGGTTGTGGATATTTGTAGGGAAATGGATTATTGTGGCGTCGAGAAGGACGTCGTAACTTATAATGCACTCTTGGGAGGGTATGGCAAGCAGGGAAAGTATGATGATATGACGAGAGTGTATAAGGAGATGAAAGCAGCTCGAGTGTGCCCGAATCTGTTGACCTACTCGACCCTGATTGATATGTACTCGAAAGGTGGCTTGTACAGGGAGGCCATGGATGCTTTTAAAGAGCTTAAGCAGACAGGGTTGAAGCCTGATGTTGTCCTTTATAGTGCACTAATTGATGCCCTGTGCAAGAATGCATTGGTTGAATCTGCTGTTTCTTTACTTCACGAGATGACAAGGGAGGGTATAAACCCTAATGTCGTCACCTACAATTCTATAATTGATGCTTTTGGTAGATACATGGCTGCTGAAGCTGAATTTGATGGCAATGGACCTTCGTATCCACTGCTTATCGAGGATCTTACAGAGAACAAAACAGCAGATGCGAAAGGAGATAGCCGAATCATGAAGTATTTTGGGCAGCTGGCATCTGAGAGGGCGGGCTCATCGAAGAAAGACAGCAGAGGCAGTCAGGAAATTCTTTGCATTCTGGGAGTGTTTAAGAAGATGCACGAGCTAGAGATCAAACCTAATGTCGTCACTTTCTCTGCTATTCTGAATGCATGCAGGTATTCCTTGTCTCTCATCTGTCAAATTCTTATAAGTTTCTGTATCTTGTCCATGCTGGGAATATTGTGGTGGATAAATAGTCATTTTTGAAAATTTAAGTCTAGCGGCTAAATATGATGAGATTAATAGGCGGGGATGCCTTTGGAGAGGATGGTTTGCTTTTACTGCCTTGAATGTCCTGTTGACTGCTCTTAATTTAAAGTCGAGTTGGTCTGACAATCAAAATCAAACTTCTAATCAGGATATGGTTCTTTTATGGTACTGCAAAACAGGCTTCTTGAAGGAAAAATTGACTTCCTGAATGAAGGGGAGAGTAGATACTTAAGTAGGATGCTATTATGATTTCCAGGGGTACTACTTGGCTACATGCTTATATTGGTCATCCATCTAGTTTATGTTGTCTCTTAGTGCGGCATTTCTAAACATTTAAAGAGAACTTTTCTCTATGTTTTGTTTGTACTTTATTTTAGCCACATTATCCATTTCCTAGAATAGTTTCTGCTACATGCCAACTGATCAATGTTGTCCGAATAATTTCCTCTAGTTTCTTCCATGGAGTTTCCCTATTTAATCGAGAAATAATTAGTTTTTGCCATCTTGATCTAGTAAACAAGTTGATCCTATCATTCATAATTCCTTCATATAGTCTTGACCCATTTCACTCACTTTCCATGTTTGGATGCAGCCGATGTAATTCCTTTGAAGATGCTTCCATGCTTTTGGAGGAACTTCGCATGTTTGACAATCAAGTCTATGGTGTGGCTCATGGACTTCTGATGGGCTACCGGGAGACTGTCTGGGCTCAAGCCCAATCCCTTTTTGATGAAGTGAGACACATGGACACTGCAACTGCGTCCGCCTTTTATAATGCTCTCACCGATATGCTTTGGCACTTTGGTCAGGTCTGTAGAGCAGCACTGTCCCTAAGATATGTAATTTGTCTAGAAATTGATCACTCATCGTTTTTAGACTTGATTAAAATTTTCGTCATTCTTTTTTCAGAGACATGGTGCCCAATTGGTTGTACTTGAAGGCAGACGTCGCCAAGTGTGGGATAATGTCTGGTCAGATTCTTGCCTAGATTTGCACCTGATGTCCTCGGGGGCTGCTCGGGCCATGGTTCATGCATGGTTGCTGAACATACGGTCTATTGTATATGAAGGTTATGAGCTGCCTAAACTGCTGAGGTAAGAAAGTTGAGCGCGAGTCTAGGATCCTTATCCAATTTGAGAACAGTTTTGATCTTAGAGAACATTGAAATTTTTATCTCGCTAATTCATTACAAGAACAAATTCTGTCTTAAAAGGTACCACGATAGTATTATCAGGTATTTTCTCTTAGCAGATTCTGTAAAACTTGAGAAACCACTTGCAGATATATCCCACAAGTAAAATTCTGGAGAAATTGAATTGTTCTGAAAGCCTTTAATATTACATTCTGCTATGCACATTCTTTTTAGCTTAAAAACATCAAAGTTGTTTCTTTTCTTGTTTTTGGAACAATATCTGGGAACACTCCCCATTGCCTGCCTAAAGTTGCCTTTTTTTTTTTTGCAGCATTTTGACTGGATGGGGCAAGCACAGTAAAATAGTGGGCGATGGTGCACTTAGACGAGCCATCGAGGCTCTCCTAACTGGCATGGGCGCACCCTTTCGGCTAGCCAAGTGCAACATAGGTAGGTTCATATCGACGGGTTCTGTAGTGGCTGCTTGGCTGAGAGAGTCTGGCACACTCAAGGTTCTTGTACTTCAGGATGACAGAAGTCATCCCGCAAGTGGCCGGATTCATAAAATCTCGGATTTGCAAACGCTGCCCTTGTAGCCTATCTGTATTATCTGACCTTTTGGTGTTAGCTGTTAATAATCCTTGTAAATTATGAACTTGAGTGACTTCTCCAACTTCAATTCTCCTTGAACCTGTGCTGGCGTTCGGAACACTGTCGGTTTCTGGAGTTTAAAACAGTTTCTGTAGTCAAATTGCTGTCTTAATAAGTTGAAACTTCTGAGTGTAGATTATATTTTTGGGTTGGATTCTTTAATTAGAATCATTTGCCTTGCATTGAGGTCAAGCAAAAACGTATGCGTTTCATTTGGAAGAATTCTTCTCAGTAAATTTGTGCCGATCATTGCTTTAAATATAATTTTTGGAGTTGGGGTGCGGCTTTTTTGGTTATGAAGAAAAAAATCACTTTTCTGGGATTATTTTATTTTCCCTACGAATTCAATACATTTAATTCGGTCACACGTGAAGTAAAACATCAAGGCTTCGTCTATCCACAGCTTGATGCAGTGGACCATACATTTTTTCGATTATGTGAGTTGAGTTCCTTCAGGGTGAATTGAATCGAATACTAATGGGCCTCGCAACACAGGATTTGCAGGTGCTGGGGATTATTCATAAACGAAGAGGGTTATGATTAGGACTCAATTTTTGCAAAACAATATGGTTTTCACAAGATCATTGTTAAAGTCGACCCAAAGTCATATGTAAGCTTGTTAGCTCAGAACCTGTCGTAGATAATGATGGCCCTGGTTTGCTTACAATTTTCATAAGACTATTAATCTCTTATTTTGAACTTTTGAAAATCGAAATCGTCCTAGTGACTCGCTAGCCAATCTTGGAATTGATAGGCACTTAGACACTAATTTCTATTCGCAGCCTCTTAGAGAGTTATCTTATGTTTTATTAAGTGATCAGTTAGGGGTTAGACGTTAATTTTTATATTCGATTTTATTCCTTTTCATTTTATTAAAAATCCGTTCTTCACCAAATTTTTGAGGGAATTGAACACTATAGGTCCAAGTTTGTGCCTTGTGAGGCATGTACATTTATAAGGCCCGTTGTAGGTGCTTTTTCGAAAAATTATGAAAAAGTTATAAATCTATTGCACTAATACCAATTCAATTATGAACCTTTCGAATTGATCAATTTAGTCCTGAACTTTTTGACGATTTGTCAATTCAATTATAAATCTTTCAATTGTACCAAGTTAGTTCAAAACTTTTGACGATTTGCCAATTTAGTCCTCCTGACCAATTTGGGCTATAAATCGTTGAGGTGGCAATCTAGTTAGCGCCGGCCATCTCATGCGGCACGACTGACACTAACATGGATAATTTTTTAATTATTATAAGTTTTTTTTCTGATTTTTTAATTTTTTTCTTTTTTTCTTTTTTTCTTTCCTTTATTTTTCTAACCCTCAATAGGCAACCCTTGTCCTAGTTTGGGTGAGGGCATCACAACCCTTGCCCATTGGCCAGTAAGGGTGTCGTAGCCCTCACCTAAATTTGGGCCAAGGCCTATGTCCTTGCCGGCCTAGTATTAGAAAAAAAAGAAAAGAATAAAGAATAAGTTAAAAAAATTAAAAATTACGCATGTTCGGTCAAAATTGGCCAAGGTGATTAAATTGACAAATCGTGAAAAGATTCATGATTAAATCATCAAAAGCATCATGATTAAATTGACACAATTAAAATGTTTAGAACTGAGTTGACACAAGTGCAATAAATTTATGACTTATTATTTTTATTTTCCGGTGCTTTTTCCCCCCTTTATATTAATGGTGGTCTGTTTTTACTTTTTCGGTGATTTGATAAGCTGTTTTTATTTCGGTTATTTTCTGGGAAAAAGACAAAATAGTTTTTTTTTGTATTCAGTTTAATTTCGTGAGAATGTTTATTTGCAGTAAGCTAATTTTTACTTGGATCCTTATCAAATTTACTGAATCGGGTAAGTCTTCAGCAAATCTATTGCAATATACCTAGGAATTAGGCTTTTTACTTTGTCTAGTGTTATTTTCTAGTTTTCTACTACGGAGGAATGTAGAAATGGGCAAGACAAAATGAATTTTGATGTATGTTGAGCATTGTGGCATAAAATTTCACTAAGAAAAGAAAAGAAAAAAATAAGTGGGGTTCCTTAAAAAAATTATTAGACATAAAATTCAATTCTATTACTTTTTATGTGACGCTAATTGATTCCTGCGTCAACAACAGCTTATATTACGTTATTTTACAAGGGTTTGATGTCTGTCGTTTTCACATTGCTAGATTAATTACATTTGAGTGTCGATAGATCGTCATCCAATTTAGGATGGTCAATAGCATTAATGCATGTCAAAATCTTGCCGCCGCTGTTTAGTAATCAAGTGCAAGATGTCAGACACAAGATGTTTATTTTATGATATACTAGAAAGTTTATATTTTGTTTTTTTTTTTTGGTAAGGTAGAAAGTTTATATTTTGTTTTGGCGTAGCCAATCAAAGAACGTTGTATAATTCAGATTTTTAATAGCATGACATTGTCCAAGTGTTTGCTTCATTTAATCTTATTCAAGTTCACAAGGTCCTAAAGCGCAAACTTTTAATTTACGACATATTGCCCATTGAAACTAAGAAGCAAAACGTCTTAAAATAATCTTTATATATAACGATGTCATGTTGTTTAGTTATAACCAAGTGCAGATGTGATTCCTTTACATGCTTTAAAATATCTTAAAAGACTTACAGAGTTTTTGCCATAAGCAAGCGCAAAAACTTCGTAAAATACTATCTTTTATAATTTATGACATCGTGATATTTCATAATATAGAAAAAAAAAGTGCTAATTTTTTTTTAATTTTATCATCGGGTTTGTCTTAACTATATTGAAAATGACATAAAGCAAAAGTGAAAAATTCTATAGTACCATAAAAATCCCATTTTCTAATTCCACAAACTCTTTCGGTTGCCCATTCTTTTAAAAGGAGATTGCGGTATTGCAATAGCACAGTTGTCAATTGGAAATAACACTACCGTCTGCCTAACAAGGCTCTTTTTATAATTTGATTATTTGTTGACGTACCGCTTATTTGATACCACGTCAATTTTACATGTCTGTTCCTTTTGCCCCCGTCACGAACCTAATGTGAAACCCAATAATGTCCAGCACAAAGATTAATGTTTAATTGTGCCAAAAATCTATTATAAAAATCAATATGTCGAGCGATATAACTTCATTTTTTGGAATTTAAACGTTTGAGTCCTTAAAAACAGAAAATTTCCTCATACCGTCGCTCATCTCTTGTAAGAAGATATTTACGACCAGAAATATCTCGCGACCCGTCGAACACATGGAAGTCGAGAAGGGTTTCCTTCACAAGCACGCATTCACTAAGCCGAAGCTCATCCTGCAAAGTGGGCGTAAGATTAGCTGTATCCTTCCCCACTATTTAGTGGAATATAAAGGCTACGTACGTGTATATTTATGTCGATATCAACGCCATATAGTCAAAAGCGACATTGACAGCGACTCATCATCTAAGTTTCGAGCATGCATGACTCGACGTGCCTGTACTACCAACTCGAGAAAATTTAACTGGAAATCCCTCCCCAGAAATAACCCGCAAAAAAAAGAATAAAAAGAGCTCAACCGTGGTGAAATTAATCTCCAAAAAAGGGTCGATTTGAACAATTTCAAGTGCAGATCTAAGGACCACCTTATATTTTGCTGGAAGTATTTGTTCTTTCTATGAATATGTCACCATAGATTGCTCATCGAATAAAACATATATTTCACCATGCATTTGTGGCAACTTTATCCACAACTCTAGCCTTTAGGCACGTATGAGAATCCACTAAGAGCATGGTGAGTAGTAATGCAGCGAGATCTAGATTGTTAAAGGAACTTCACATGAACACGATGATTATAGTGAGCTGACACGTTTACAGATCATCGTAATTCTACACGAAAATGATCGCGGAGCAAGAATTGCAAAAATGAAAGGTTGCTAGAATTGGGACGCATGTCAAAGTAGGGTAGGTGATGATTTTTCGAGGCTAAACATGAAGCCACTGAGAGCTTAGTGGTGTTATGTCATGATTACTATACTTAGTTTCCTTTGGGGTCGTCCCCTATAAATACCTAGCTACTTGCAAGTATTTGCATGCAATCTAAACAAGCATAACGTTTTAATTTGCTGATTCTGTGGTCTAGTCTGTGTGTGTAAACGATGAGTAAGTTTTCAGGTAATGTTATGAGAGTCACCGTTGCCACATTCTTGATCGCAGTGGTCGATGTGTGCGTGACGGAAGCGAGACGCTTTGAAAACGCAGCCATTGTTGTGGAAAAGAGTAGTAGGCAAGGGGACGTGGTAATGTGTGAGGCCCTGGAAGGTGGGCAAGTTCGTAAGGTTAGCAGCACAGCTGGCTGCTACGCTAGTGGCGGTGGTGTAGGAGCTGGAGGAGGTGGTGGTAAAGAAAGTGAAGGTGGCGGGGCAGGAGGTGGAGTTGGTGGAGGTATTGGCGGTGGAACCGGTGGCAGTGTTGGTGGTGGTGCTAGTGGTGGTGGAGGAGGTCTTGGCGGAGGTGCCGGAGGTGGGGTAGGTGGAGGTGGTGGTGGTAAAGGTGGGGGTGGTGGTGGCGGTAAAGGTGGCGGTGGAGGTGGGAGTGGTGGTGGAGTTGGAGGAGGAGCGGGTGGAGGTATTGGAGGTGGCATTGGCGGTGGTGTAGGTGGAGGTGCTGGAGGAGGTGGAGGTGTAGGTAGTGGAGGTGGGAGTGGTGGTGGAGTCGGAGGAGGAACGGGTGGAGGTATAGGAGGTGGCGTTGGCGGTGGTGTAGGTGGAGGTGCTGGAGGAGGAAGTGGTGGAGGTACTGGAGGTGGGGTTGGTGGAGGTGGCGGTAAAGGTGGGGGTGGCGGTGGCGGTAAAGGTGGCGGTGGAGTTGGAGGAGGAGCGGGTGGAGGTATTGGAGGTGGCATTGGCGGTGGTGTAGGTGGAGGTGCTGGAGGAGGTGGAGGTGTAGGTAGTGGAGGTGGGGGTGCTGGTGGAGTCGGAGGAGGAGCGGGGGGAGGTATAGGAGGTGGCATTGGCGGTGGTGTAGGTGGAGGTGGTGGAGGAGGAAGTGGTGGAGGTGCTGGAGGTGGGGTCGGTGGAGGTGGCGGTAAAGGTGGGGGTGCTGGTGGCGGTAAAGGTGGTGGTGGAGTTGGAGGAGGAGCGGGAGGAGGTATTGGAGGTGGCATTGGCGGTGGTGTAGGTGGAGGTGGAGGTGGAGGTGGAGGTGCTGGAGGAAGTGGTGGTGGAGGTGGTAAAGGCGGTGTTGGAGGAAGTGGAGGCGGTGGTGCAGGAGGTGGAATTGGTGGTGGAGTAGGAGGAGGTACTGGAGGTGGCATTGGTGGTGGTGGACATGGTGGTGGAGGCGGTGGTGTAGGAGGCGGGGTTGGCGGCGGCACCGGAGGTGGAGGAGGGGGAGGTATTGGTGGAGGTATTGGAGGTGGCGTTGGTGGTGGGACAGGTGGAGATGCTGGAAGAGGTGGTGGTGGCAGCGGCGGCGGTGGCAGTGGCGGTGGAAGAGGTGGAGGTAGAGGAAGGGGAGGCTTACCGTAGTGGCGTTTGTGTGTAGCCAGGGGTATGGGTGGAGGAATTGGGAATAATGAAAATGATGCGCGTGAAAGAGGAAGAGAAGAATGATTATAAATGCCCCCTCTAAATAATTTCTTGCGTGCTTGTATGTTATAGTCAATAATAATGTATAAATGCGGTAGTGTAGCCAGGCTACCAGACTATCAATCATGTGATTTGATCTTTACTCCCATATAGTATAAAGTGTAACGAAATAAAGAGAATATATATTGTCTTTATTAGTAATTAAATGATTGTGCACCTCCCTCTTCATGTATGTTATCCATACAGTTTGGAATGCTATGCAATGTGTGCAACATAATCTTAGGGTTGGTGCAATCGATTGGGGTGTTGGGAGATTTTTAACTCATGAATTAGAGGTTACCTATTCAAATCTCATTAATTATGTATAAATTGCTTCTGATTAAAGTCATTTATACAAATTTAATATCTAAATTTAATCGGTTCATGATGTTGACAAGAAGTTGCATGAATCTCTAGATAATTCATCTACACTTGTTACCTTGGATTACAAAAAAAAAATTTAATTCACATCTATCATGAAATAAACTAGAAATGGATGGGACTCAAAATCATAATCCCTGGTGTAATAGACAATTTTAACCATATGCATATCTCAATCTTAAAATTATCGCTTTTATTTACAAAATTGAAATGCAAATATAAGGATTGTACGTGTTTTGATATTGAATGAACTATTGCTCGAGCATGAGTTAAATCAAAAATAATTTTTTGGTTTCCATTCATTTTCTTACTCAGCTGGAAAAGTTACTAACTTAATACTAATACTTTGAGTCACTCAACTCGAACAAGCTAAAATGCCATATCGATACTCCGAAAAGAGAGGTTGGACACTTCTGTGTCGTGCTCTAACAAATTCATCTTTTAAAGAATGATTGCACACTCAATTTCAAAGTTTAGACATGAAGTCAAAGCTACCGTTTTACTTTGACAGATATGAGTGAGGGTCCATGAGTTCTTACTCTGGCTAGCGAGGACCTGGGCGAGGAGGGTGGCAAAGCCCTCGCCTATGTTTGGTGAGGGGTATGCTGGCGACGACTGTCCCGATCCTTACTTGTGGTCGGTGACCTCCACTTGCCATCATCGCAGCCATGATGACCGGCGGAGGGAAATAGGAAAAAAAGAAAAAAGAGAAAAGAATCAGAAAATTTAAAGAAAATGGCACGTTCATGGAATGTTCTAGAGACCAATCAGAGAACCACTAAGCTCTACGCCCGTGGCCGGTCGCCGTGTCCCTCGCCCGTGGCTGGTTGCCGACAAAAACTCCTCAATACAGCAAACCTCTCCCCCTTTTGCTGAGTGGGTGTAGGATTAGCTGTAAGATCCGCATACTTCGTAATGCTCTTCAACCAAGTCTAGTGGGATATCAAAGCTCTATACGTGTATTACCTTATGGCGATCTCGACCATAGTGGGTAGATAGCATTCGCACCAGGAATTTACGTACGTTACTCATATTTGGCTCATCATCTTCTGTCATCAGACCATCCATGTAATTTACATCTTGAAGCTGGACTTACCATGCATGCATGACTCAACGTGTGTCTAATGTCACCAACTTAAGAGAAATGATGTTAGTTTACCATTCAAAAAATAACTACAAAAATGCACAGATCAGGTACATATATACATGAATGCAGAGATCCAAGGTCTTACTTTTTCTCTTTTAACAACTGGAACGTTTTTCTTTCCCCTGTAATATGGTCCATCGCTCCTTTGCCGTAGAAAGAAAGCTTCAAGAAAAGATTTTTGTTACGCCGTCGGGATTGTCGAAAAAGATAATGTTTTGCAACCTTGACCATCTTGCAGGTACTCGGTGAATCTGAATCCTACTTCATTTCTCCATTTGTGGCCACTTTGACTTTATCCAAAACTCAACTTCAAGCTAGGCACACGTATTATAACCCACTGAGCAATATCGATGTCAGAAATTTGCAGGGAGGCATCTAGACTGTCTGCGAAAGTTCATCAATCATCTTACCTCAACCACGACGAATTAGACTTATTTCTTGAGCTGACAAGTGTGTTGTTTTTCACGAAAATGAACTAAATGGGGAAAGAGTGATCCTGAGGGTTTTTGATGCGAATGACGGCTTGCTATGATTTGGACGCATGTCAAAGCATGGTGATGAGTTTTCAGGCCACATAAAGCCACCAAGAACTTGGTGGTTTCACGTCATGATTACTAGAATTTAATTTCCTTCGAATCGTTCCCTATATATACCCAGCCTATATGCATTTCATTTATATGCAAGAGTCACTGATGCCCCATTGTTGATCGGATTGGTTTCTGTGTGTGTGACGGAAGCAAGGCGTCTCGAAAACAAAACTATTGCCGTGGAGAAGAGTAGAGGACAAGGAGATGTTCGGGCTTGTGTGAGCCAAAAC
Source organism: Syzygium aqueum (assembly GCA_031216185.1). Taxonomy (NCBI): domain Eukaryota; kingdom Viridiplantae; phylum Streptophyta; class Magnoliopsida; order Myrtales; family Myrtaceae; genus Syzygium; species Syzygium aqueum. The sequence goes on from CM062238.1 coordinate 15,148,454, forward strand.
GATGGCCAAGTTCACAAGGGCAGCAGCACAGCTAGCTGCTATGGTGGTGGTGGCGGTGTCAGAGTAGGACCTGGGGGTGATGGTGGCGGTGGAAGTGTAGGAGGTGGAGGGGGTGCGGCTGCTAGAACTGGTGGCGGTAGAGGAAGTGGAGGCTGCGGAGCAGGTGGCGGTGTAGGAGGTGGAGCCATAGGCGGAGTTGGTGGAGGGATCGTAGGTGGAATTGGAGCTGGAACTGGAGGAGGTATTAGTGATGGTGCCGGAGGTGGAAGCGGCGCAAGTGGTGGTAGAGGTGGAGGTGGTGCTGGCACTAGCGCAGGAGTGGGAGGCGGTGTCGGAGGTGGTGTAGGAGCCGGCATTGGTGATGGTGTAGGTGCAGGTGTTGAAGGTGGCGGCAACATAGGTGGAGGCGTCGGTGGCAGGTGCCGGCGGAGGAATCGGAAGCTAGAAACATGTTGGGCCTAGAAAAGGTGGAGAAGAAGGCTTTTGAATCCGCCTCTCTCAGTAGATCTCACACGGAGCTTATTGTAAACGGTGTATGATTGCAACTGGATAGCAATTCATCATATAGTAGCTCACCACGTTGTAATAATGTATCGAAATAAAGAGATTATCAAGTATTTCCTAGCAAGCAATTAAGCACACTCTCCTTCTCTCTTTCTACTTCAACGGTTGTTGTCACTAGGTATGTATCCTTTTCCCGTCTGTCGTATCAATATTTCGGATCAAATTGAGACAGGACATCCACACTAAGTTGATTTCCCCAGTCAATGAACACCTTACGGATCCTTTAATCCAAAAATAACTTTGTAAATCGTAATTGGTAATCCACTATTGTGTTTGTGTACTAAATTACGAACTTGAGAGCCCAAATTCTTCTTCTTATAATCTCTTTGTACTAAAGTTGGTTGGGCCACCAAGCAGGCTCCTCATGGTACTCGAACAATCTCACTAACCCAGCCCCATCATGCCTAATCGTGGCCCAAATTCTGGCTCTCTCCGCCTCTCGTTAAAATTTGGAATGTGATTTTTAAAATCTTAAAGTTGACGATACTACCGATTTCTTGTCAAAAGGGTTAGGACTGCGATAAAAGTTGTATGATTATATTATCCTAAAATTATGGAACGATATATGCCGATAATGTTGAAATCGCAAGCATAGGGATGGAATCTTGTCAAAGCGTTTTATCTCGGGCTTAGTCAAAGAATGAGAATAATTTAAGGTATCGAGAAAGAGAGATTTTGGTTAGGAACAGGAAAAGAGATGCGTAATATACTCCATTCATCTTTGATTCTTGCGATCGCAAGATCTTAGATTTGGTCTTCAACGATCTAGGATAGACCTCGATGGACGGCAAAGATGATGGAAAACATGTCATGGCTGCAATCCGGACGTTGATAGGAATGTTCACATTTGATTTCTATGCCTTTTTAGGTGCTTGTTATATTATCTAGATCGTAACTTCATAAGTTTAATCGTTAGTTAATGTTATCTTTGAAGGTGTGCACTATAGATCCAATAAGTAGTTGGGTCCCTTTCTATATTACCTTCCTTTCGCTTTTCGATCGGCAAAATCCATAGATTTATGAATTTATTAAAGTTGCCAATAATAGTACTAATTGCGTTCTCGTATAACTCATTCGGTATCTACGTGACATCATGACATATTTTCTAATTTCCTCCGACGATATGGTAAGTATTGTGATCTTATAATATGGTTCAATCTTAGGATCTGAATTAGTTTCATAAACCTCACAATGATCTTAGAAACAATCTTTTAAAGCTACTCTCTCTTTCTCTTTCTCCCCACATTTGGAAGTCGGTTTATTTGATTTGAAGAGCAGAGATTGAAGGGCGTTGCGCTTTTTGTTCAACCGTCGAGCCACACATCCTAATGATAAGGATGATCAAAGACGGTACTAGAAGTCCAAGCAATTTTGAAGAATCATTTTTTTCTTTTTGCGTTCTTTTATCCAAAAACTTAAAATTAATTTTCCACTTAAGCGTGAATTTCGTTCACGATTGACCCCTAAAATCAAAAGGCCAAAAGTCCTTTAGAAAAGAAAAAGAGAAGAGGAGATTATTTATGTCGTCAAGGCAGTTAAACTTTGTGGAGGATTATGCAGGAGAGATCGATTTGGTCGGCCCAATAGAAATCAAAAGCTTAAGACCTGTTGGACCCGTAACTGTAACCTCCACAACCGCCACTAACTACCGGACATGACCGTTTTTTCTTTTTTCTTTTTTTTAATTGAAGAGATAAACAGGAGTCAAACGTATGAACGTGTCCCATGTTTCTTCTTTGACGAAGTGAAATTAGTGTCGGTGAACTTCCAGTCCGTCGCGTCCTCGAGGCAGCTTCGCCACGTGTTGAGCCCACTCTTAAAAATGGGAAATAATGTTCAAGGATTTGGTTTGATTTTATGAAATGAGGAAATTTTGACTTACCAAATGCAACAAAAAAAATTAAATATAATTTTGATTAGGGTTGGAGACTTAAGAAATAGGATTTTATTAAAAAAAAAGTACCTTGAAGGCACATGCTAAACATCTCACTAAATAAAATTTGTCAATTTCGAGGCGCTGTCTTTCTCGTATTATGTGTGATCGGTGCACTGAAATTAAAAATGTTTATTTATCAAATACGGTAAATAAGTGAGATAACGAACGAAGATTTGAAGTATTGCGGATTAATTTACTTTTGGGGAAATTTTAAAAAAATATATCTTAAACATATTGCAATTATACCAATTTAGTCCTAAACCTTTTGCATTTGTATCAATTCAATCCATTTAGTCACTTTTAGCCAGCCGGCGCTGACATGGACGCTGGCCGATGCTAATGTGGTAATTTTTTAATAATTTTTTTTCATTTTTAATAATTTTCTTTTCTTTTTCTTCCTTTTTTTCTTTTTTTTTCCCATAGTGGCCGGCGAGGCTTGCTAGCTACTGGGCGAGGTCCGCTGAAGCTCTCACCGGCCGCCGGAGAGGGTCGCGGCCCTCGCTCGGCCTCGCTCAAGCTTGGGCCAGGCCGCCTTGCCATAGCCTCGCCGGCCATTGTGGGGAAAAAAAAAGAAAAGAAGGAAGAAAAAGAAAATTATATATAATAAAAAAATCGAAAAAAAATTGCCACGTCACCGTTAGCCGGATAAACTGAATTGATACAAATACAAAAGATTTATAACTGAATTTGTACAATTGCAATAGATTTATGACGTTTTTAGTAATTTTTTTCTTTAACTTTTGCATTACAATATATTATGGATTATGATTCACCAAAGGTTCTCCATGAGTTCAATGGTAAAAATTTGAGGTCAAAATCTTTCTTTGAGTTCTTTTATTTGTGTAACAAAGAGATATGGCTAATATACGCGAGGTTCTAGAATACCCATGTTAAATAACTCATCCACACTCCATATCGAGACATATATATTCATCAAACCCTAATTACCAAAAAAAAAAAAACGGAACCTCAAGCCTCTCTCGCTTCCTCTATCAAGACGAGCATGGGGTTTCGAATGGAAGGTCTTGCTAAAGTTACACAATTTTCGAACCATCTTGAATTTCCCCACATGTATATTACGTGCCTTGAATAACATTATACTCGTGAGACGGCTATTTTTCACAAATATTGTATGGGATGTGGACGTACTCACACCAAATAGATTACTCTCGCTTTAGTATGCACATAAACAAAAGTATATCCCCTCAAAATTGCTAACCATACGTTGTCCATTTCAATATGGTGCATGCTATAGAACTCCTGAAGAGCTAGGTCGTATATGTAAATTCAAGTGAAGGATAAGGAAAATACCTTTTCCTCTACTTTATACATTCTTATTTGCACTTGTTACTTTTCAATTGGGTGAAAATAAAAGAAGTGGCATACTTTATTCCACCGATCAAAGAAGCTTGGCTGCCAATAAAAAAAAAAAAAAGCTTGGCGTCTTCTTTGAACACGAAGAATATTCATGAATATTATTGCATCCACCGAATTCGGGAGATGGCAATATTTGATGCATTTCCAAAAAAAAGAAAAAGAAGGTGCGCTGCCGGGGCCGGACTCATCAATCAATGTTATACGGAATAAATGGAACAAAGGCAGATCCAAGAATTTTTACAGCTTTTGAAAAGAAAACGGATCATACCCGGAGATTGTGCTCCAACCATAAGGCTTACTTTTATATGGAATAGATGCATCATACGTTGGCCATCGCCGAGGCCCGAACAAGAAAATTAAAAGTAGAATAAGGGAAAAAAAGGAAATTTTAAAAAAAAATTACAAAAATAGTCCATGTCAATGCTTGTCGTGCTACATAGACGGTCACGTCAACGTTTTCTGATTCAAAATTGGCTCGGTTGGATTACATTAGAAAATCGTCAAAAGATTTAGAACTAAGTTGGTCAAATTAAAAAGTTGAAGACTGAATTGGTCATTGCATAATAAATTTTGGACAATTTTTCTAATGGCAATGAGAGCTTGCAACTAACTTTTTCTTTTTTACATTTTTTGGTCCTTTTTGTTTTGTTAGTACCACGAAAAACCCCAAATTGAAACAGCTGTGACGATTTTATCCAAAACTATTTTTTTAACCACAAAAAACTCCAAACTGGTACATTTGTGACAAATTTACCCCGAATTATTTTTTTGACCACCAAAAACCCTAAACCGGTATACTTGTGATAATTTTACCCCAAACTCATTTTTTAATATTTTATTTTATTTTTTCGAATTTTTTTATTACTTTTTTTATTTTTTCTTTTCTTTTCTTCCTTCATCTTCTTCATCTTCAACCTCTGGCTGGTTGCCAGACCGGCGATCGGCCAAAGGCAAAAGTCGGCGAGGTCGATCCCGTCGACCACTGGCGAGGGTCGACCTCGCCTTCGCCAGTTATAGGCGAGTTTGAGCCTCGCTAGATTTGGCCCCGCCAGCTGTTAGCAAGGTCGACCCTCACTAGAGGCCAACGAGGCCGATCTCGCCGGCGACCTGCCAAAGGTTGAAGATGAAGGAAAAAAAAGAAAGGAAAAAAAATTAATAAAAAGTAACAAAAAATTGAAAAAAATAAAAAAAATATTAAAAAATAAGTTCGGGGTAAAATTGTCACAAGCATACTAGTTTGGGGTTTTTGGTAGTCAAAAAAATAGTTCATAGTAAATTTATCACAAGTGTACTAGTTTGGGATTTTTTGTTGTCGAAAAAATAGTTTGAGGTAAAATTGTCACAACTATACCAGTTTGGGGTTTTTTGTGGTATTAACAATTTTTTTTCACTTTTAGTAGACACAATATTATAGTGCATAAACATTACATGACCAATATCATTTAGCCATGGTATCGTACCCTTTCAATAACGAGAGTGACTAAACAACAAATAGATAATTCTGGGATTAATTATTTATCATATGGTCATGCCTAGCGAAAGGGTAGATAAAAGAATTGTATGATGGAGTTGGGGGTAAGATGATTCAGATCGAAGGATTATCAATGTGGCTACTCTCAATCAGGTCAAATCTTGGGTCAATCCCCTAAGTTTGCGGATTGTCTCTCGTCTCAAGTGGTGCGACTAATGCTCGTGGTGCACATAAACTGGTCTGGACATTATCATAAAATGGTAATACATACAAGAAATGTTATTTCAAAGTTTTGCACAGGGACAATGTGGTACAATGAAAAATCCAATCCAAAAACTAAAAATCAATAGGTAGAGAGAGACCACATTGTCAAGTGATGTGCGATACTTCAACAATCGTTATGACTATAAGAGGGAAGCATCGATTAACTGTGAAATTTGTCGTCACTTGTATTCTTTGGGTCCAAGAATTTATACCATACGTGTAGAATATGAATATTTTTGGTGGGTTGGGAAAAAGGAGGAGCGGGAATAAGAGGAAAAAGGACGGTGGGAGAGTTACATTACTTAACGGAAAAGGAAACTTCTCTTGTTGTTTTCAACATGATATTGCAAAATTGGTCGAATGAAATTTAAGGTTTTCGAGGAATCGTTTGTTCGAGAAACTTTAGATTTTTTTCGTTAAAAATATATAATGCAAGCTTTACACAATGGTCTAGTCCGAAGCAGCTATACGTAGCTGCTTTGTCAACCAATCACGTATTAACACGTTGCAAACCTAAAGCTCTAAATAGTTAAATTCTTGCCGTGTAGAACCGTCAATAATCCAAGAAAAGATCCGATTTTTTTTTAATTTATGATAACATAATTTGGTCAAAATCTACTTTCGATTTATGCATAGCCTAATCTCACTTTCGGAACTTTCCAGTTTATATCCCGTGCCTCCATCCTATTACCCTTATCTGTATGTCAGGTTTCCCATCAGCTCCTTCGATACCAACGTGCGGAACAGAAACATCGTCCAGAAAATTCAACCCTACTATAACTGAACTTAGAAGGGAAAAAGCAACATAGATAAAAGGACAGCGACGTGCATGTAACGTGGCGCGGTTCTTTCTGGTTCATGTCCTTGCCTAATCTCCGATCGCATGCATTTCCGGAGCAGTGGACACAACATCTTCCTCTGACGAAGGTGGGCGTTTTGTTTGCATTCGAAGTGTTCCTCTCTGAGAACTACAGAGAGCAGGAGGAGGAGAGGCAGAGCATAAAGCCACCAAAGAGACCGCGAGTCGCCATCCAATCCGCGACCGACCAAGATTCTAATCCTGAAGACGCTTTTCCTCGATTCTGTATCTCCTCCTTTTCAACCCCCCGTCGCGTTGCCTTTTAAGGAAAAGAAATTCCACGGTCCTCTCCTAACGACTTTATCCAACCATACCTTTTTCCCCCCTCGGAATTTCTATAAGTATGCGCCCTCGATCTCAACATTGGTCCATGCAATCGGTGAAGACGGTCTTCCTCTCTCTGTCTCTCTCTGTCTCTCTCTCTCTCTGACATCGATCTTTAATCTCCTCGCACTTGCCATTTCCTCATCTTCTTGCCCTCTGTTCGATATCCCTCCTATATTTGTCAAGCGTATCAAATCACCCACCCGCACAGATTCCCATTTTCTTCCTCTGTAAATTTTCCGAAGATTTTGATTAATCTTCACTCCAACTTCACAAAACTTTCCCTCCGGAAAGGAGATAAGAAAGCTTCCATAATCAGTGACCCGCTCTGCGTTTATATATACCAACCTCCTTTCGCTTCTTCTGCAGAGACTCGCGTGAACTCTGTCATTGTCCTCGCCCTGCAAGCTTTGTTCTGTTCATCTCTTTCGTCGACTTGTTCTCCGTTTTCATTGTCTGCTGATAATGGCGCCACCGAACGACCCAGCCAAGCCGCTCTCCAGTATCCTCCGGACCAACGCCCAGCAGAACCACTTCGACCTCTCCGAAGGCAAGCTGTCGGTCGACGGAGTCCCCGTCCTCACCGAAGTCCCCAGCAACGTCTCGCTGACCCACTTCTCCTCCACGCGCCGCTCCTCCGACGCCCCCCTCCCCCTGCTCCTGCGCGTGGACTCCACCGCCAACCGCGGCTGCTTCCTCGGGTTCGCCCAGGACAAGCCCTCCGACAGGCTCGAGAACTCCCTCGGCAAGTTCTCCGACCGGGAGTTCCTCAGCATCTTCCGCTTCAAGACGTGGTGGTCGACCATGTGGGTCGGGTCTTCCGGGTCGGACCTCCAGATGGAGACCCAGTGGGTCCTCCTCAACGTCCCCGAGGCCTCGTCCTACGTCCTGATCGTCCCGATCATCGAGGGGGCCTTCCGGTCGGCCCTCCACCCGGGGCGGGACGGGCATTTCACGATATGCGCGGAGAGCGGGTCGACGCGGGCGACCGCCTCGTCCTTCGAGACGATTGCCTACGTCCACGTGTCCGACAACCCGTATAATGTGATGAGGGAGGCCTACAGGGCCATCAGGGTGCACCTCAACACCTTCAAGCTGCTGGAGGAAAAGACTGTCCCGACGCTCGTGGACAAGTTCGGGTGGTGCACCTGGGACGCCTTCTACCTCACCGTGGACCCGGCTGGGGTCTGGAACGGGCTCCAGGACTTCGCCGAAGGAGGCGTGCCACCGAGGTTCGTTATCATCGACGATGGCTGGCAAAGCATCAGCTTCGACGGGCAGGACCCTGAGGCGGACGCCAAGAACTTGGTCCTCGGCGGCACCCAGATGACCGGCAGGCTCCACAGGCTGGAGGAGGGCGACAAGTTCAGGAAGTACCGCGCTGGGTCTATGCTCAGGCCCAGCACGACCCCCTTCGACACAAAGAAGCCCAGGATGCTGATCGACAAGGGCATCGAGATCGAGCACGCGGAGAAGGAACGGGACAGGGCGGTCCAGTCCGGGGCCAAAGGTCTGGCCGAGCTCGAGTCGAGGATCAAGAAGCTCAAGAAAGAGCTAGATGAAATGTTCGGAGGGCAGGACAACGGCGAAGATTATAGCGCAGGAGGGTGCGGGAAATGTGCCTGCAAGAGTGGGAGCTACGGGTTCAAGGCCTTCACTAAGGACTTGAGGGCAAAGTTCCCGGGCCTGGACGACATATATGTGTGGCACGCGCTATGCGGTGCTTGGGGCGGGGTTCGACCCGGGGCCACCCATCTGAAGTCGAAGCATGTCCCCACCAAGCTCTCCCCAGGGCTCGACGGGACCATGTCCGACCTAGCCGTGGTGAAGATCATCGAGGGCGGGATTGGGCTCGTCGATCCGAGCCAAGCCGGAGATCTCTACGACTCCATGCACTCCTACCTCGCTAACTCCGGCATCACCGGAGTCAAGGTGGACGTCATTCATGTAAGCGATCTCCCTGTACATCCTTTATGCATTAATTTGCTTCTTTATTTTCGCATTCTACGAACATGTTTGAGCTGTTTCATCTTTGGTAATTTACTTATCTGTGGGGATCAACAACTCCCAAAATGCAGACTCTTGAGTACGTTAGTGAGGAATACGGAGGCAGGGTTGAGCTCGCAAAGGCGTATTACAAGGGCCTGAGCAATTCGCTCGCCAAGAACTTCAAGGGGACTGGGCTCATCGCGAGCATGCAACAATGCAATGACTTCTTCTTCCTCGGGACTCGACAGATCTCCATTGGAAGAGTAGGTAAGCGAAAGGAACACCAGATCACGCGCTAGAATGTCCAAATGAACTATGCCTTTGTTCGAATTTGTTAATAAGTTCGGTTAATCGGTGCTCGACAGGCGACGATTTCTGGTTCCAGGACCCGAACGGCGATCCGATGGGGAAGTACTGGCTACAAGGCGTGCACATGATCCACTGCGCCTACAACAGCATGTGGATGGGGCAGATCATCCAGCCGGACTGGGACATGTTCCAGTCGGACCACGAGTGCGCCAAGTTCCACGCGGGGTCGCGGGCCATCTGCGGCGGCCCAGTCTACGTGAGCGACAAGGTGGGCGGCCATGATTTCGGGCTCATCAAGCAGCTCGTGTACCCGGACGGGACCATCCCGAAGTGTCAGCACTTTGCCCTGCCCACCAGGGACTGCCTCTTTAGGAACCCCCTCTTCGACAACAAGACCATCTTGAAGATTTGGAACTTCAATAAGGTAGCTACGCTGATAAGCAAAATTCGCGCAATCTTACCACTTCTTACAATGATTTTGTCTGCGATCGTTTCATTTGAGACTAAGTTGTTCGTAACATCCTATCAATAAAATTTGTGCTTGCTCTGCTGCAGTATGGTGGTGTGCTCGGGGCATTCAACTGCCAAGGCGCTGGCTGGGACCCCAAGGAGAAGAGGATCAAGGGGCACTCCGAGTGCTACAAGCCGTTGTCCGGGTCGGTCCACGCCGCGGACATCGAATGGGACCAGACCAAGGGCACGACCCAAATGGGCATGGCCCGTGAATTTGCGGTCTATCTTGGCCAAGCCGATCAGCTCATCCTGACCACCCCGAGCTCTGACCCGATCAGCATCACCATCCAGCCATCTTGCTTCGAGATCTACAGCTTTGTGCCCGTCATGCACCTTGGACCCAGCAGCACCAAATTCGCACCCATCGGGCTCACCAACATGTTCAATTGTGGGGGCACGATTCAAGATTTGGAGTACCCTGATTTCGGGGCTATCATCAAGGTCAAGGGTGGGGGCGTGTTCTTGGCGTACTCGAGCAGGGCTCCCGAGAAGTGCACGGTGAATGGCACCGAGGGCACGTTCTGGTGGTCGTCGGAGGACGGCAAGCTGACCGTGGATCTCCCTTGGGTCGAGCAACTGGGTGGCGTCTCGACCGTGGCTTTCGTCTTCTGAATCAATCCAAGCCCGTCTCGCAAATAACAATGTCATTAGTTATATCTATGTCGAGGGTGGTTTAATTGAAGTTGTCTTTTGGTTCAATGGTGTAATTCAGAGAGCATATGGGTGTAAATATCATCCATGGAACTCTTCCATATCAATTAAGGTTTGCTTTGTATTTTCCTTCCTAATTTGACATGATCTTTGTACTTCTTGTTCTTTTCGCACGTTGGATTTGATTGGATAAAGATGTGAAACGACATGGGAAACTTCCAAGCCTAGGTGAAGTGGTCCCACCTATGCACGCAGCCGCAGGTAAAGTTCTCGTGCCTCCCACGTGGGGTGGCGATCGAGATTGATCCTTTACGGATTGAATACGACTTTCATTAGCAGCACCCAAATATCTCTCGTTAAATAAGTCGGTCCGCCACGCAAGGGAAAATATGATAACGATGTATAAGCACATCATGTAAATTTTTGAGGTTGAAGTACATACTATCATCAAAATATCATTAAGAGGAAATTTTTATAATGCAATAATGTACGGCACGGTTCAATCTCTTTTTTTACGATACTTCTGCACGCTTTGTTTGCAATGAATCGGTGCAAAACAATTTTACGATGCTTTTGTACTTAACTACAATGACATATGGTCATGTTATACGTTATATTCGTTATATTGTCAAATTGTCCAATCATAAAGTGTCATCAACGGTAGGAATCGAATTATGAGACGACTAATTTGATAATATTATTTAAGTACGTTAGGTAGTATCAATATCATAGGATATATTATGCAATATTGACTGCAAAAATTAACCCTTTTGTCGGGTTTTAAATTTACACTCTAGCGATAGATACATAACATATATTGTCGATTGTTTTCATGATCAAAATTAAGTTCGAGAGATGCGGATGCATGCCGCCTACAATGTGACATGATAAGAACATCGAGGGCCAAGGATATTGCACATTCGTCACATGGATCCTTTGAGCCTTCGTGGTAGACGTCTCTGCTAGGAATATGCATAAACGAAAATAATAGGATCTTAGGATACAATGAATATAAAACATTTGAAGAAACGGAAAAAAAGAAGATGAGAGGACCTGATGACGCCTATATCATCATGAGTTTGCAACAAATATCGACGAGAAGGTACACGCTAAACTACCATCATATAAATCAGAAAAGGATATTGGTACAGAATAACAAGTAATCATGAGAGTATATGTTCATCTATATGATTTCGATGTAATGTCATTAAAATTTGTTGTATAGACGATATACGACGCATCGCATTGTTATTGGACTCAAGAAGAGGTATCTTAAATGAATTAAAAGTCGTGACCCTTATACGTTCATACAAGTATAACATTATATAGGGTTCACTCACTTGTAAACCTGTGTGGCAAATTCAGAAAAATGTACGAAAAACGAAAGATCTTATCGGAAGGGTTTGTATTAATAGGCGTACTTGAGACGCTTGTTAAGCCATAATTTCAAGGCACCTTGGAAATTCAAGAGATATGCAGTCAAGGCTAATTGCTTTAAATAGATGATATTAATGTTTTTCCTAAAGTACATTTAGTAAAGATTTAACAAGTGAGGACACTCTTTTCAACTAACGTTCCATGCAAAGAGATGGTAACGAAGTTAGGTGAGTTGATGAGCGAGAGACCGAGTCGGTTGCTTGTGAAGACGCGTTTCCGGAGCACGTTAAGCAAAATGCCAAAATGGGATTATCCACAAATTTGTGGTCGGTCCAATTAAGAATAAAACATATAAGAAGAATAATTTTTGTTTTGTTTTGTTTTGTTTTGGGCCGGGAACACTAATCTGCGGACAAAAACGCGATGGACTTGTCGCAAGGAAGGAGGTCGTCGAAGACGACAAAGACAGATGCATGGGAAGTTGCGGGGTTAGACCACCGACTTTCAAGAAAAAGAGAGAGGGAGACGGATTCAACCAAAACTTAACTAAATTAACCGCCTTTAACGTGGGACAAAGGAGGGATGTCTGGTTAGTGTCGGCGTTGGGCTTTTGACGGTGCTGTCTTGTCTTCCTGATTCACGCGGCTGTCGGTGGGGCTATAGCGTCTTGCTTTCTAGAGATTAGTAGGTTTATCGGAGAAGGCGTGTGCATGCCTCCAATCCATGTATTCATTCGCGTGCACATGCTCTAAAGATCGTTACTGCCAAAGATTTCAAATATATACACATCAGTATTGCAACAAAAATATCCCAAGTCAATCCATCTGTGCCATAATCTGCCGACAGAAACGAGGAATTTTTGTGGATTTTCGAAATGCGAGGAAGCTTTTCGGGCAAAATCAGCAAATTTCCCAATCTCGATTCCTTTTCTTCCGATCTGGTTTCCCCAAAACCAACGTCGTTTAGAAAAACCATTTCCGTGTTTGGACCCAAGTCACGCGTCCATCGTTCGAGTTGTTTGCCACTTGTGTTTTCTCGTTGGCAATTTAACAGGATATTAACAGAAGCTAACGGAGGGCGGATTTGTCACAGGTATACCGGACTTTGTCAATTGTGTTTCCTCGTCAGTAAGTTAACGAGATATTGATGGAAGCTAATGGAAATAGATTTTTCACGAGTATGCCAATTTGAAATATTTGGTGATATGGAAATTAGTTTGTGGTAATTGTAGTACCGATATACAAGTTTGTGATATTTGGAGTATTGTCCCAATTGTGACAGTGTTTCCGTGCAATGTTATGGCCCAAGCTGTTGAGCTTCTTTTCTCTTTCTTTTGCTGGAGAAGAAGATGAGATCCACAACTTCATGGCCCGACCTTCATTGATCCAGCAAAGCAACATCACCGTCGTTTTTTTTAAGCATTCATGTCCAGCAATTTTATGGCCCAAACCCAACCTTGAAAGACCCCAAAAAAGGGCAAAATCATTGGCATTTTCTTTTGGGCTTTTTCAACAACTTCTACAATATCATCGTAACTTTGGGAGCAATAGATTCAAATAAAGCACGCCAACCGTCTAAGGGTGCATTTGGTTCAGTATTCCTAAGGGGTTTTGGAGGAATACAAACACCTTTAACTTAAAGCCCATTGGAGAAATGTAAATTCAATTTGGATAAAAATCCATTGTGAAGTTACTTTGGCCAAATAAAGTTTGGCAAATCTTATTTTGCAAAGGGCTTTGGGATTTTTTTTATTTAAAAAAAAAAACTTACCCTTCACAAGAGGTTGCAATGGGCTACTACCGCCGGTGACCCAAATCTAGCACTAGCGGCCGTCGCCCAAGGTCAAGCCACCTAAGGTCAGGCGACCCTAGGCGACGACCGCTTAAGGTCGGGCAACTCTCAGTGGTTGTCGTCGGGGTCGCACAACCTTGCCAGCTCCTTGCCGGCCGCCCTCAGCCCAAAGAAGATGAACAGTCATGAGGGGCAAAATTGAAATATTGAAGAATTAGTGAGGGTAGTATGAAGAGAAAAAAAATTGGTTGGGTTTCGGTCAAAAGCTCATTAGAAATACTCGCCAAACATCTTTGCATTTACCCAAGGGGCTTTTGTGGGAATGCTGAACCAAATGCACCCTAAATATATGCTTTTGCATATATATATATATATATATATATATATAGACGAAACACTTAATTGACTTGTTTTTCAATCCTTCAAAAAAATATCTTTTGAAAATAATTATAATAATAAATAATAATCGGTCCTATTCACGATTAGATCTATCAAAATTGGTTATAAACATATTTCTTAACTCATTTTTAACATGCTAAGTCATTTTATGGGTTAATTACTTAGTAAATGTGTCGTAAATGAGTTTTAATAATATTGGTGTTAAATGGGTTAACAACTTACTTTGATCAAACCCATCTCTATGACTCTCTCTTCACTCTCTCTTGCCCTCACTCGATTTTGCGCTCACTTGTTCTGTGCTCTAACTCAGTTTAAATATGAGTTTTCTTAAATTTGGTTAAACGTGTTTTAGCAATATGAGTTGCGTTGAGTATGAGTTGAATCATATATAGATCACTAGATTTATACTATATGGAAATTGATCATAACGAGTTAAATTGAGCCAATTTGGATCGAACTATTTTCAATCGAACCCGACTCATCCATTTGATAGGTCCATTCACGACCCAAATACCCACTTGCTCTACTCATATAAACAAAAGAAAGCTGCCCATTTTATTATTTTATTTCTAACATATTTATTCAACTCTGGTATGCATGTATGCATGTACATGTATATGTATATGTATATGTATATGTATAAAGTGGAAAAAAAAAATCATTATGAGCATGTGTCCAGGTCATCGGGCACGTGAAGATTTGGACACGAAGGGGGAAAAGCCCTCCCCCATCCCATCATGCCCCACGCTCTCATCAGCCACAGGAACGTGTGGACATCCAAAACCCTACTTTCTTTCGCCACGTGTGCACCCACCGCTGTCCAGCTCTACCCCACCTGTCCTCAAAAAGTACCTGACAAGGCCACGACCGGTCACCACCCAAAATCAAAAAATAAAAACAAAAGAATCAAATCAAATCAGATTAAATTAAATGCATGGAAAAAAAATGAATTAAATTTATACATAGAGAACAGGAAATTTAAAGGCTCGATAAGCCACTTCCTTGTGCACATGGAGAACATGGCCACCATTCGATTCCCCGTGCCAATATGGGGCCATATTTGCACTATAATTAGGTGTTTTTATCATCCCCCTCCCCTCGTAATTGATGAGTTTAGGTTCTAATTACACGTGCTATTGGACCACCTCGATCGAAAGTAGCTCAACCATCTAATTTCTTGGGGCACACTCTATCATGATTAATGACCCTAAACCTAATCTCGGATTGGAAGATTGTGCGGCTCAACGAAATTAAAACGCGAAAATTTGATAGCACTTTGTAATTGCCGTCGCGCTCTATGAGTCTATCTTGGCTATTCTTGGGGAAATATAAAAGATGTGCCTTGTTTCTAATCGAATGACTATTTACGTGTTGTTATGAATATCATTCACTTTCTTTCGGACAAAATCCCATATGGGATACCAAATTCCCTTCCTTGCAAATTTTGATTACCCGAATTCTGTCACAAATCATAACTTCAAGCACCCACAACCCCCATCCACCACCCACCATCGTATGCGACCGTCGACCCAACCCCGCCACCACTATCCCTACCTCTACCGTCAGCCCTTCTCCCCTACCTCCCTCTCTCTCTCTCTCTCTCTCTCTCTCTCTCTCTCTCTCTCTCTCTCTCTCTCTCTCTCTCTATATATATATATATATGCTGAATAGACTTGCAAGGATGATATCCATGACAATGGTCATGGTTAGCAACTCTGTTTGAGGTAGGTCAAAGCTGTCGATTCACCAAGGTTTGAGGTTAGAGACACCCCGAGTGACCTCGACCAGGGTCACCCACGGTCGTGACAGGGCCCTTGACCTTGGACCACCATGGACAACCTCGACGAGGCTGGCGGCCTTGGATGAAAGTTGGCATTGCCACAACCTGACTTTGGCAAGTAGTATCACGATGTCAATGGCGAGCAATAGCCAGCCAGAAAGTGATGAGCGAGGCAATTGCGGTTGAGTTTATGGTTTGAGTGGTTTGATTTTTAGTTGGTTTCAGATGGTTTGAGTGGGTGTGAGAATTTAAGAATTCGAAGTCCACATTTCTGGAAAGAAAATGTCATTTTGGTGATTAGTTCTTAGTAATGTCCACAAACACTTAAATAACCTGTCTTTAAAGACACACATGTCACCAAGAACTCAGAATGTTGAATTTCGTCTCCCGAAGGGGAAGAATAATTTGGAGCTAACCTTATTGAGTGTCATATGCTCATTGTGAACTACAATCTGGCCAGAGAAGAAGCCCAACGTAAATTTGCACGAAATATCTCTTGCAAGAACAATCACTCCAAGGTCTTAGACTAAAGACGAACCGAAAAGGGTGGGACAAAATATAAATCAAATGAAGCAACTTGTCATATACATGATGCATATCGAAAGTGGTGGCATATCAGAAAAGATGTGTCCATCATAGATCATCCGCAGGGGGACAAATTAGATGCCCTAACAAGAGCCACCATAACCTAGCTAGAACTAGAACAGCCCCCAATAATTGCACCCCGCGCCTATGGAAACATCAAACGAGAAAAAAAAGATCCACAGGATAGAAATACAAAAGACGCAATACACAATAATGCAGAAGGAAAAGAGCTACATGAGCTATGTGGTCTGATTGAGCCGTGCATGTGCAACAGCCGTCATTTGTTGTAAGAGAGGCAAAAAGAAACGAAAAAGTTGTAGCGGTATCATCGCACAGCTCGCCATTAGCCAACGAAAGAGGACACGTCTTCTTGTTGTACAATACAAGCAAAAGAATAAAAATAATTTAAAAGGAAAAAAAAAGACACAAAGATAAGGAATGAAAGGCCACCACTGTTGGCTTCCAAGGAGGGTTTTGCAATATACGAATTGAGATCGCATCGCACAGAAATTGCCACGGTCACATGGATACAGCCATACATTCTATGCGCTACGTTTTCGTGTACCCTTTCGATGTATTCCATCAATTAATATCTTATGGCCGAAAAGAAATTAATTAATTCATTGATTAGCATTAAACCAGAACCTTACGTTTCTGGTTCATGTGCAGAGGCTTCTCTCTTGCTTTTCCAAACCGGTGAAAGCGTGGAAACAATTCTGATTAAGTTAGATGGGGGTAAATTATGTACCTTCTTATTAGTATATCCTAATGAAAATGATAGACAAATGGTAGTGACAGTAATGAGGAGGCAAATAATAAAAATTCGAAAGTTAATTAATCTTGAGAAGAAACAGCTAGTGATCATATATATATTTGCTAGTTATGTGGCCAAAACATTACAAAAAAAGAGAGAGGAAGATATAGCTTTCTTTTTGCTAGGTATAATATAAAAATAAATCAGCTAATTTTCTTGAATAAATGTAAATCAGCTGAAGTGAACTTACCAATCAATATAAGAAAAATGGGTTGAAAGTATCTCCTTTTTTTTTTACCCATTTTCAACAACAAAGAAGTGCTAAATATACCAACATTGATTTTCAGAAAAGAGGAGTCTATATAACTCTTTCTATAGTATATCTTTAATTCCTGTTGCCTCCTATTAAAAGATAATGAAACATGTCGAAAATCATGCATATTATCACATTTACTACTATTAAAAGATAATAACAAGAAAAAATAGGAATAGTCTTATCTCTTTAGGGACTGTCCAGGAATCTATTCTGTCGAATTAATTAACGTGTCAAAAAAGAAAAAAATCGAACTATAATTTAGAGAGGAGATTCTAAGTATCGAGCATGTGAACATGGATCATGCGTATCAAATTGGCGAGAAGATGCATTGCATCTTTGTCTACCTACAAAAAGATTTGCCATATAGCAGATCGAACTCCTTCACAAGCTTGTACTTGATATTGGAACATGTTAGATCATGATCTTGTGATTTTAGATAACAATCTTACAAAAGAAAAAACCACCCATTATCGTCACATGATCGAAAATGGGTGCATGAATGTCAGAAGCTGAAACAAAAAGGGGAAAGGAAAACATACCTTATCCAACATCAATGATCTCCGTTGTCCACCGTTCTTTAAACAAAATTTTGACAGGTAACCCACCATGGTTTTGCACTTCTTTATTGTTTAATGAATGGGGTTTCCCATGAGGAAACATGGGCTAACCACTTAAGAATCCCGTAAAAGGGTCGCGAAACATGCATTCACGCTTCATTGAGCTGGAAGTTTTAGGCCGCAAAGGGTCGCACCACAGTGCATTGAATTTGGAAATGGTTTGGGCTGAAGAATAATCCAGCTTGGTTTGATGAGGTAATATTGATGAATGGAGGTGGCGGTGGTGGAGGAGGAGGTGGAGGTCGTGGTGGTGGTGGTGGCGGTGGTGGTGGTTCAGGAGATTGGTGGTGGGTTGGGTCGTGGTTGCGATGAACAGAGAATAATCATGTGAGTACATGTGCAGCTTTTGCGTTGGGTGCGAGAACATGCTCAGAGTAATAATAATTAGCATAAGAGAGTTAGACAACAATAACAATAATGATACAACGCTCTCTCTACGCTTAGGCGTTTGTACACTTGGCGTTTTCCCACTGAGCTATCCCCATTCTCTCGGAAGCCGTTGGGGTTGAGCTGGGCTGTGGTCCCCCGCCACAACTTTACTTGCTTTTCTTGCAGCGATTATAATTAAATCGCACTATCCTCTGAATTACCGCCAAACCCTAGTTCCACAAGCATCGTCACGCCCATATAAATTGCCCTCCTGTCGTGCCATTTTCACGTCACAAACCCAACGCGAAGGTCTCTCTCTCTGTCGAGGAATCAATAAGAGAGAGCTTCGTCGGTCATATTCGAATACAGTCTCGCACAATGGGGGCCGATTCTCCGAAACATTCTTTCATCGTTTCCCTCGGCTTGAAGGGTCTTGATTCTGATGACTCAAACGGGTCTTCAAGGGGTAAACCGGTCGCGAGCAAGAGAAGGTTTCAGGCTAAGAGGAGGCTAAGGATCATCAGGAGAAGAGGGGCGAACAACATCGAGAAGAGGGACAACAAGGTCGGAGCCTCGAGGAGGAGTGTCGTCAGATGCTCGCGGAAGATTGAGCGGCGGGTCCGGACATTGAAGATGCTGATCCCGAATGGCGAGTCGATGGGATTGGAAGGCCTGTTCCAGGAGACGGCTGAGCACATACTGTCCCTCGAGATGAGAGTGAAGATGATGCAAATGGTGGTTGACATGTTCTCAGGTTCTAGTGATCAGTAATTACTTAAAAACTACGACTCTGTAGAGAAGCCAAAACCACATTCTTTCCTACCCATTTTTTTCTTTTATATCTTTCTTCTCATTTTCCAGTTGTTGTATGTGTTTAATTAATGCGATTCTTGGCCGGAGTTTGTTTGAGGTCAGATAAATTCGCAGGTACTGTTAGTACCCTTTTGATGCTGTCGTCCTCATTATTTGACAGTAGATTGGTTGATTCATGAATTTGTCTGAAAGAGACAGCATGATGGAGCTCTTCTTTTACAATTTTTTTGATGTGCTGACCTGCATTATAGTTTGCTTTTATCGACCAGATCTTGAAGTGTTTATGGTTTTTGAAGTGGTTATTGTTGATTTGGCCTAGAAGAAGATTGGAGCAAAAAAAAAGGTATTGCTTGGGAATTACAACATGAAAATATGCTAACCTAGGTTTCTAGGGATGCATCGCGCTCTTGAAATATACGAGAGAGAAATGACCTTTGGTATCCTGTCGGACTTGTCCGACGATCGACGTGTTTGGAGGTTTTAACATGATGGATGAAATCAATCACAACAAGAAAGGATATATGGGAGTGAGATATTGTTTTCACAGTTCCGTGTGGATTATAATATTTGTGAAATATGATCGAGTTGACCTAATAGAATGAATCAACCTGATAACTATGTTTTGTTACACCGGATTGGTTCATGAACAACAGAAGTTGCTGATTGCATATCCCAAGAAAAAGAAGAGCCCAGTTGACATATGGTAATGCTAATTAGCTACCCCACTTATTCAATAACGACATTATTCACAGATCGAGCTACACTGTATCAATGCAAGATCAATTATATATATAAAGCCTTTTACGTCGTCGGGCTCAATTATGTATCGATACTGTTTGTTAGATCTAACTGAATAATATCAACTCCGCTTTTCTGGTTTAGGAAAAAGTAGGCCATCAAAGCAATTTGAAAAATGTATCTCATAAAGAATTCAATCAATACATATCTTCTTCTGTATATTTAAAGGGCAGAAACGTAGGGGTGGAATTTTTAAGCTTGGTTGAAGTCAATTTTGGACCGCCCACATCTTGGACTATCTCATTCTGACCATTGTATCGGGCCACATTTTTTAAAATGTATGTAAAGAGTGGGCCTAGGCCTAATGAATCGGCCCATCTGTTAGACTATGGAAATTTCGAATCTCCCCCAATTTGGACATTTCATTTGTCCTCCTTCCTCCTCTTCTTCTTTCTTAGCAATGTTTTTCTTATTTGTTAAGAAAAAAATTCTTGTCTTGGTACTTTTCCAAGGGATCGAACTCGGGTCTCGACCAGCCCCCACCGTCCCTTGCCATCGGGATCTGTTTACCATGGTTCCAACGGGATGTGGTATTCAAAATAAACTCTTTTGATAGAACATAAGCGAATCGACAAAAGCGAGCTTTGCAAATCGAAATCCAACTCGATCTTCATAGCGCAAAAAGGGAGCACCAAACACGCATTTTAATCGAGGACCCTACTTTCTTTAGAATGTCAATGTTCCAGAACAACAATAGCAATACCCTATGCACAAAAATTCCAGCTTTCCCTTTAAAATTTCTCTCTTCTTCTGCTTTTTGGGAAGTGGGAGCTGAATGGCGTGTCCATCATGTTCAATTAAAAATGTGAAATTCATGGGATTCGAAGTTAGACAAGACAAAAAACCGAAAGAGAGCACAAGGCATCGGAACGCAGTGACAAAAAGCACACAACGCCGTCGCTAGCGAACGAACCGTGTCCGGATCCGAGCGAAGCGGCTGTCGGCACATCACCGCGTTAAACTCATCATGCAAAGTAAAAAACAAGAATGTCCTTCTTTAGGTCTACCAGTTCAGACACCATGATTTTGTATTCCTCTCGTGGCAATTTCACACAAACAAAAGGAGGTTGCTTTTTGGGAAGAGAGACTCACGGGCGATTCGAACTATCGACATCGACATTGACATCGACATCGAATTCGAAGTCAACATCAACTCTCGTCCTTCATCGAATTCGTATTATGTAGGGTTCGCTGTGAGGGCAGCGGTTTCATTTCACGCCCCTTCCTGAAGCTTCAAGGAAGCAAGCAAATCACGACATTACCTTACTAATCAAATGCTTAACAAAGCATGAAATGAAAAGGGAAAAGACAATGCTTGTAGGAACGACACATTACTAGAACAGGTTAAATTAAGGCAAAATTAGTTTTGGATTCGTACGTGACATATGATCAAGACGAACTCTCTCTCTCTTTTGATGGGCACATAGGCTGTTGAATGGTACTTAGCGCAGCCGTCACCCTTCCTAATCTCTGCGAATCGCTTCAAGATCATGATTATCATCTAAAACCCTTGATTAAGCATGTAACGTTAATATTAATTATGGTTTCTCGAGCTTTGTCGTTTTCCAGTTTGACTACCTCCCCACGAGCTCGTTTTTAAAAAATTTTGGGTGCAGAGATCAAGAATTTGTGGGATGGCCGAGTGGAGCCAGAGCGATTTTGACTTCGAAATCCGCGGTCGCTCCTCGCCATATTCCCTTTGGAAAAACCAGCGCCTTGGGTGCACTGCCCCATTTGAAAAATCATCACGTAACATGTGTTTTAAAATTAGGGTTTATTCGGTTTTGACCTGAAGTTTTGTCACGGGAACAGATTCCCGAGCCGGTCCAACTTGATCGATGGTCGTAGATTGCTTGGTGAGATTAAAAAGGAAAAGGGTTTTCAGATTTGAAATCCGATCACATTATTGCCATACGAAACATGGTATTCGGTTCAAAGTGAAACTAAATTTGTGATCATGCCAAAGTTAAAACAATGTGCAACATGTTACCTTAAATGAACGCCCTAGGACTGTTTCAACGTACTTTTCCGGTAAAGTACACATTCAAGAGCATGAAATATCAAACGCGAGATCTAAACTCAATTGCGTTCGCGACACGCGTGTACGTATGTTTTATATCTTTGGAGTTAGAGGAGACAAGGAGGTCGGGTCAAAAATCCCACGAGATCCGATCTGCTCGTGTCTCTATCCTTGTACGTGAGAGACGTATGACTGTGCATGAAATCTAGAAGGATACATAGAAAAAAAAAACGAGAACGAATTCGAAGAAGATAAGGTCCAAGTTGGGTGAGGGCAAACGAATTGAATTAAGGTGGGGTTAGGTGGAATGGTGGGGGAAATCTGTCTCCAACTAAATTAGCAGCTGCGGACATTGGTTTAGGAATCCCCATCCCGTGACAATTACATATGAAAAATTTAATCATTATTATTTGTATAAACCAAGTGAAAGAGACAAAAACGAATTTCCTTTAAATATAAGTACCCGCCCAAAACTGTCGTTGCTATAGTAATGCTTAGACAATGACCATTTTGCTGTGCCATCCAACTTATATTTCACAAGTTGGAATTATTTCACATTGCAATCGCTATCATTCTCACCTTCATGCGGGCAGCTTAGGGCAAGAGTTTCATATGTTTTCCTAACCAGCGTGCTTGGTGAAAATTTCAATTTTAATACCGGTGACCGAATTTGAAAAATTTGAAGTAATTTTGTTTGATCAGCGAAGCCCCTCTCTCTCTCTCTCTCTCTCTCTCGTTACAATTGCGACTCTCTCCTAATTTGGGCATGGTACGCCCATGTCCCGGGCATGTTTATGATAAGAAAGCCAATTTATGCAACTAAAGTGAATTAAGCCAGGCCCACACAAAAGCCTGCCGCTACTAACTGGGTAAGACTCGAGTTAAAAAAAGAAAAATCATCCCGGGTCGACGAACCGGACAAGAAATCAGTCCGCATCAAGTTGGTGTGCAAGAAATTGGGCACCCGAATTTGATATTCGTTCTTTAACCATCGAGACAGCCTCGTCGCTAAAGCTTTCCTCAGCCTTCCATGACAAGGACAAAGCGAAAAATTTAGCGCGATCTTCGATAAACGGCTATTTGGAACGGAGAGATTGCAATCTAAAAGCATTATTTTACGATGTTGATTTGATGCACCCTTTTCATGGTGTGTAGTTGCTATATAGCTAGATCTTAAAGGCAAATGGCCTGGTTAGGCCAAATTGCAATACCGCAGAAAATGGGTCATTATTAAATTGGGTTTAGCGTTGGCGTAATCTTCACAAACATTGGGATAAGATAACGAGTACTGATTAGTAGAACAGCAACTTCACTGTTTCAACTAGTCGTTCCCATCGTTGGCTAATCTTTTTCTTAAACTAAAAAAGAAAGGCCCTTAATCAAACCGTGCATTTCTCAGCACCGCCCTTTCCGCGTAACTCGAGATCCACCGATGACGAACAGATCGACGTTGCTACACAAAAAAGATTTGAAAAAGACGAGAGCGCAGGCGAGTTTTCTCAAGAAAAGCTTACTACCATAATCAAAGAGCGGTTGCAGTCATTGTTTATGTCCCAAATGTACTTATAATACTGCCCACAAGCTGCTCTTCTTTTGTCCGAAACGTTCGAAACCCTAGACATACACAAACACTAAAACATTAGAGTAATCCGAAACGGGAGACTCGTAACAATGGTCAAAAGCTGGGCACTAAACCCCAAGCCACGGTTCGGTAAACAGAAGGTGGTGACTAGATCAGAGATTAAACTTCTTTTCCTAGTCTCGTCGTACTATTATTTAATCTTTTTGAGCTCCTAAACGTACGAAAGAAGCAAACTCCTTAGTCAAACGGCCACTCAGAATGGGCATTTTTCCCCTCCTTTTTTTTTCTATTTTTTTCCTCAAATTTTGTATACAATCCCTGCCCACTACGAGCATGACGTTGACGTCAATGAGAAAAGTTTTCGATAGCAATTAATTAAGAAAAGATTAAGCAAAAATGGGCCTATAAGATTAAGGGGCGTATGTCGCAAGCAAACCCTAGGAAGGAATATACCGAAATGGCGTAAAACTTCGAGCGCCTAACATAAGCCCTATAAAGCGCCCTCGACTCCTAGAGAGATTCCTTATCGAACTTCCATGTTCGGCATTTTAACTTACGCTAGTTAGCCTAAGTATTTCACCTTGAGCTCTCATATTTAGTATGGTTCGATTCATGACCCTTATCATGTAGCCTATTAGGGTTTCTCGATCATTAATGTTTACGACGGTGTGACTTCGAAAGTTAAAAAAAATTTACACGTAAATAGGCGATCTGTAGGTAACACTCTTAACCCCGAGCACACTATATGTTACGTGAAGTCTAGTATCTCGGCCTAAACCAACTTAAGATCAAGAGAAACAAAATTATAGTTATAGCTGTTAAAGACGTGACCAGATAAACTTTTACTTTTTATCGTTTGCTTAATTTAAATTTTGCGACCAACACATTTTTTAAATTATTGTCAACTCAAAACTTTCATGACATATAAATGTTGGTAAGTTTATTCACATTATTTTCTAATAATTTTTTTGAGACTAGGATAATATTTTTAATTTTACTTGAATCTAATGGCGCTTTTTATTTTTATTTTTTTTTGGCGGGAAAGCTAGATAAAGCTAAGGCTTACATTTCGGCGTTTTATTTTTTTCTGAACTCGTTTATTAGACTATTGTGGTTGCACATGCACAATTAACTAGTGCGATATCTTATTTTCTTTAATATACGCATAGCTAGCTCCTTAGAAATGAATGTAAATCGCCTATTGTATACAAATAATGCGGCTAAACTTGGTGATGACGTGCGATGAATCTTATGAGTAACATCGTGCCCTATCGACGTAATTCACTCGGCCACAAGAAACCCCTTTTCATTGAACAAGACAATCGATTTCGTCCATATTTTGCAAGCACGCTCTGTAATCATGTACAGATCCGACTCTGTGTGCATGTACCACGTACGCTACGTGCACGGATTTAATACGCGCATAACCCTAAATTATTGGCGCTGATTGAATTTCGTCGCCATTTTGAACACTGTGTGTTTTTTTTAAGCTATTGAGAACACAAAATGACAAAAAGTTTAAGTTTAATTTAATCCTAAACGAACCAAATAATTGAATGGCAGAGACAGAGAGAGAGAGAGAGAGGCGGTCTTACACGGAACTTCGTGTAACTCGGGCCGAAATTGAAGTGTCCTTTTCTTCTTTTTGTTCGTGGTAGGCCGCACGTGCATGAACTTTCGTCATCATACAATCGAGGGTTCCCACCTAAAGTGAAAGCAATCTCACGTCGATTCTCTGTTCTTTTTTTCCTTTTCTTTTCTGCCCTTTTCCCTTTATAGGAGTAAGTTAAAAATTCCATCTATTTTTTTTTTGTCGCTTTAGGGAAAAAAAAAAGAGAGAGAGACCGTCCTTCTACTATTATCCGAATTCAATTTTTAGTTTCGTTACAGCTTTATTTTTCGATTCATCTCCGGCGACAAATCGACGGTAGAACTCGATGTTTATGTTGTAGACGGAATGCGTCAACTCGGTTTCGAGAAATCCAGGTGCAAATTAATTGGAGTTATTCCATATCGATTGTGGAAGGGACTGATGGGTTAATTTATAAGTATGAAGAAAAGTCTCGTACTTTGAGCCAATTTTTATAGTGAGAGGGGGTCAAAATCACCCAATATCGATATCAAAACCTAGATTACCGATAAGTTTAGATCCAACGGTTACACGGGAGATGCGAGTTGTTGTTGCTACAATTCTGATCCCACTGTGTGAGAGGAAAATTATTGAGATTATCTCACGTTGACTGTTGAAGGAGATGGTGATCTGATTATAAGTGAGGGGGGAAATCATCACTTTTTGAATTAATCGTTGGGGTGGGAGAAGCTCAGAACTATCCAATAATACTTCTGGAAAAATTACGCTTTCGATAATTGTCCGTGGGACGATTTTGTAATTTCGGTCTTTTGCTTTATGTCATTTCGGTCCGTGGGTATTTTCTCTTGCTGCAAAAGGAAGCAAAGCCCCACTGGCATCGGGATCAACACCGGCCAAAAGCCAACGGGGTGCAGGTCCGAGTTCACACCACCAAAAGATTTTTTCTACTGCCACACCACCAAAGATTCAGATGCCCCAATTGCGCAAAGGGAATAAGGATGAATTTCGCGTCTTCGTGTTCCCACCATGGCCAGATTCTACGCTCCTTCCTTTTTCTTTCTTTCTTCTTTTTTCCCGATGCTTGTGGTGCATAGGGACATCATAGTAATTTTTCAACTTCTGTCGGGGACGCCTGGAATTGTCGTTCGTATTTGTAAATAAGTCTCGTTCAACTAGTACGTCTGGAATCGCCGTTCGTATTTGCAAATAAGTCTCGGTTGAAGTTAAAAACTATTGTGTCAGGTATTGCTGTCATTAGTCACTAAAAAGAAACTACATAACCAATGGTGTATCGTGCTTATGGTATTCATTACTAGATCAATAGGAATGAGTTATGGAGTAATAGTATGGATGTAGTTATCCAATGTTGTCCATTATATTTGGAGTAACTTTTTTTTTTCAATTTGTTTGTCGTGCGTTACACAAATCTCATGTCTCTCGCACTTTTGACTCTTCTTTGGTGCAAAGTACCTCAAAAGTTCCATGATAATAAGTTTTCTAATTTTAGAGGAAAATGGGGGAGTAGAAATAAGGCATTTTAGGGTCTGTTTGATAACGTTTCTGTTCTCGAGAAAAATTTTATTCCCTAGATGAGTTTCTGAGTAAAAGGACGTGTTTGATAACTATACAAAATTTCTATTTCCGGAATGGAAAAAGAACATAAATACGTTTTTGTACAACCCTAAAAATTTTTACTCCCAATTTTTTAATTAATTTATAAAAATGTCAATGGAGACTTAAAAATTCATTTTTTGATGATACTGGACTATAAATAGAATCGTAAATTATTATGACATAAAATTAGATGACCTTAATACAATCATAAAGAAATTACTCCTTATAGACAAAGTAAATACCCGATGATGGTTGAGAAAATTACAGTTTAGGATTTAGGGTATTGGGTTAGGGTTTTTGGGTTTCTGGTTTTTGAGTTTAGGGTTTTAGGGTCTGGGGTTTGGTGTTTCGAGTTTCGGGTTTTGGTGTTTTAGGGTTTGTGTTTTGGGGTTTCGGGTTTAGGGTATAGAGATTTTGGTTTTGTGGTTTATGATTTTAGAGTCGGGGGTTTAATGTTTCAGGTTTGGTGTAGGGTTTTCGGTTTTTGGTTTAGGGTTTTAGGGCGATGTTGTCATCCAAGCGAGCCCTCGCTAGGCCACGAGGGTTGAGCCCTCGCTTGATCCCACGAGGGCGCCGTCGCCGCCTACGCTACTAGGTCATTGTTGCCCTTGCCTGCGGCCAACGATGGCCTGGGCGAGGGCTGCGATTGTCGCCCTCGCCAGCAACAATGGAAAAAATAAAAAAAGAAAACAAAAAAAAAGAAGATAACAAAAAAAAAGAAGATAACAAAGAGTGAAATATCGCAAAAAAATTGTATGCATCACCGCCGCCCGCACAACGTGGCGCAGCCAGTGCCCACG
Source organism: Syzygium aqueum (assembly GCA_031216185.1). Taxonomy (NCBI): domain Eukaryota; kingdom Viridiplantae; phylum Streptophyta; class Magnoliopsida; order Myrtales; family Myrtaceae; genus Syzygium; species Syzygium aqueum. The sequence continues at coordinate 15,175,917 of CM062238.1, forward strand.
TCCGCGATCCGCAGTAAAAAGCGGCCGAAAGGACTAACACTGGCAAATTGGCCAAATTAAAACGTTTACGATTGAATCGGCATTCGCACAACAGGTCCGAGTCCCCTTTTTTTTTTAATCATAGTAATTTTCCTCGCGGGATTTAGTCAACCCACGATATAATCGATCGTTTTTCTCAGGTGGAATTAAGATTATGATTTTTCTCCGGGTCAAAAAATCCACGGGACTCGATGGGGGTCCCCTTTTTCCGATTTCGTATTTTTTTCCCAGGCGGAACATATGAAAACCGGGGCAGACGATCCGGTTCGCGCGCGCGCGGGCGTGGGGGGGGGGGGGGTAGGACCGGGAAGCGCGTGGGTCGCGGGCCGTGGGGGAAGTGGCATCAATCATGCCGCGAATCACCTCACGTGCCCATGCAGTCCCGTTCACACCCGAACGAAGTTCGGCGGTCAACGTTTTCCATAGCGTCGCTGTTAAAAGAGACGACGAATAACATTCGGGAAGAAGGGGGGGACCGGCCACCGGCAAGGCCCAGGAGCCGCACGTGGCGCGGCCCCTCCCCCCGACCCCGTGACCCCGTCCACCGAACCTGACCGGCTCCCCCCGGTCCCGCTTCCGTACGGGTTCTTTGACCGACATTTGCCGGTCAACCTCTGTCGACAGCCTCGTGGGTATTGGTGGGCTGTGGGCATCGGTAGTGGTGGGGCCCCGGGGGGGCGGTGTGCTGATGATGTGGCCGTACCTCTTTTTGCTCTCTCTGTCTCTCTCTCTCTTTCTGAGATCGGGAGAGCCCCTACGTTGCAGAAAGGAGAATTGGAAGGGAGGAGGGCAGCGCCCCTCAAATTTGGAAATTTTTTCCTGCCCTTTTCCTTCGCCTCGCAGAAGAAATAAAAAAAAATTCCGAACGACTTTTTTCCCTTTAAAATTTTCCGCTGCTTAGGTATTTTACCACCGCCCTCATTTATGCCCGTCTCTCCCGAAACATGAGGTGGCGTTGGGATCTCAACGGGAGGTGCCGTGCCTTGGTCTGAATCCGAGTGATTTTGGTACGAGACCGATGCCATGATAAGGCGAGGACAGATTAGAAGATGTGCACTCGGTATCGATCGGTAGATAATTGGATCGAATATTTTCATTTATCGTCGACCTTTCAATATGTCTTTGATTGATGGGTTACGAATAAAAGTATCGCGTTGTCTTCAAGTTTAAATAAATTTGGCATGCGGGTGATGTTCGGGCACATAGCTCAAAATAGCTTTTGTACAAAAGAAAAATTTATCTAAGAAAATCTCATTTCTCTCTCTCTCTCTCTAAGCGCATACGTCTCTCTCTATCTCTATAAACCCAGATCGAACCTGCCCTCTTCCCTCTCTTTCTCTGTCTCTGTCTCTCTCTCCTTCCACTAGGCGCAGAACTCGAAGAAATAACTCTATCTCTCTTTCTCTCTCTCTCTCTCTCATCTCTCTCAACTACGAATATCGGTGTAAATCCTTGGGTCAGAAGTTGCACCATAAACCCAGTCTCTAGGACTTTGATGAAAGAGAGCGAGTGATGATGGAGAACATCGACAAGTCCACGTCGTTACTATTCTCCGAATACTACGGACACGGAGGCCTGTCGGATTTCGTCACCTCCGAGGCCGAGAAGAGCACGATGCCGGGCTCGCTGGGCTTCATGGAGCTCCTGGGGCTCCACCAAGACTCCAGCCCTTCGCTGTTCGACGTGCTGCTCCAGCCTCCGATCAGTAATGCGATGGACTCGTCGTCTGAGGTCGTGAACCCGCCGGCGACGCCCAACTCCTCTTCGATATCCTCCGCGTCCAACGACGGGCTGGGCAACAACGACGATGAGCAGCAGGTCAAGGCGATGGTTGAAGACGAAGGAGTAGAGAAACAAGAGCAAGAAGAGCATCCGAAGACTAAAAAGCAGTGAGTTTTCTTGGGTTTCAGCTCGATCTCTTTTCTTTTTGTGCTCCTTCATAGTGCAAAGTGAGTTGAGACTCCAGTGAGCGAGTGGATGTTGGAAATGGGTCTTTTCGTTTTCTTTCTTCGTTATGTGGGTGTGCTTTGTTAGGGTTTTTGGTTCACTGGGTGCACCTGAACTCAACCCTAGAAATCAGTGGGGATCGATTAAGGTGAAGCAACATAGGGGTTTGTGGTGCGGTGCGTATTTACCGCGAGAAAATCAGGTTTTTCCCATGAGTAAAATCAAGATTTTAGGGTCTTGTGTTTGTTTCTGATCGCTTCATTTGGGAGAGAGTTGTCTTCTGTAAATTAATCACCGCGTGGGTGTGTGTGTGTGTGTGAATTAGGTTGAAAGCGAAGAAGACGAACGAGAAGAGACAGAGACAGCCCAGAGTCGCGTTCATTACAAAAAGCGAGGTTGATCATCTGGAAGATGGTTACCGATGGCGAAAGTACGGCCAAAAAGCTGTCAAGAACAGCCCCTTTCCTAGGTACTGATCATTCTTATTTTGTATATAATCAACAAGAAAGAAAAACATGAAAAAGAACGGGAACAAAAAAAAGAGAGGGAGAGGGAGAGGGAGAGAGAACTTCTTTGAGTATTCAGAGAATTAAGACGACCCACATGTGTTGTTTAGCAGCTCGCGATAGAATATTCATTTCAAGAGAACCTATAAAGTCGCACCTCTCTCTGATTTTGTCCCCTCCTTTTGTGTTCTTGTTTAGCTTGGAGTGACTCGTTTGCATTGGATCATCATTGCAATGGTATTGATGTGGGGGATTTCGCCCTATTTTTCTGGTGGGTTTATTTTCAGGAGTTACTATCGTTGCACTAGTGCCTCATGCAATGTGAAGAAGCGAGTCGAGCGGTTGGTGAGCGACCCAAGCACCGTGGTGACCACCTACGAGGGCCAGCACAACCACCTGAGCCCGGTCATGCCCCGGTCGATCCTCGCTGGATTGCCCCCTCCTCCCGCCCCCGCCCGTGACGCTGCTGCCTTCTCCGTGCCCGCGATGCCAGGAGCGAATTTAACCCAACATCATGCTCATCACTATCAACAACACTACTATGCCAACAACTGGTCAACGAGCAACAGCAATGCGGTGGTTCCAAGTTCAGGGTCAACAAATGCGGCTGTGTTCTTGAATAAGAGGCGGTTTTGCAGTCCGGGCCCTTCGAATTTTCTTGCAGACCACGGGCTTCTTCAAGACATGGTTCCTTCTCATGTCCTCAAGGAGGAAGAGTAGTAGTAGATATGACATATTGACAATACTATTCTTTTCTTTTCTTCACTGATGAATGACAGGAGATGAGAGAGGGTGATGGACTTTCCATTGGTCACTTACTGCGTTCATGACATGTATTGTAATGTTGCTCATGCAGAGAGTAATTTAGGCACTAATCCTGCAATGCGTAGTTCATGATCTTTTGTTCCTGTACGGCCGTTCTGTTCTTCCTTAAGCTCCTAAACTATGGCACCCAGGCTGGCTCGCCGCTTCATACCCGTCTTGCGATAAGTTTGGTTTACACAGGCTACGTACGGCTCTCTCGATGTGCATGGTGCTCACGCGTTTCCATCCGAAGAGAGAAGTTCTATGAATGGCAAGATCTCTCACATTAACTCATCCTGATTCTACATCCCTCTGTCCTGTGTTCTTGTGTTTGTCGGAGAATATGCATTTAATTTCGTTCCGAGTTGGGGATTCGTAGCTCTCTCTCTCTCTCTCCCTCTCTCGCGGTATTTAGTGTGTTTCAGAAAGAAAACCACTCCATGCTGCAGAAGCTTCTCATCTGAAGTGTGTGCGTGTTGCCTTTCTCTCTCTCTCACTCTCTCTCTCTCTCTCTCTTTCTCTCTCTCACGTATGGAAATCTAAAATACTATTAATGGAAGAGTAGGTGCAGTAGATTTTGAGGATTTGTTGGGAAGAATAAAGTGCTCTATCGCCTCTCTTGATTCATGCATGGAAGTCCTCAAAGGGAAAAATAAATCAACCACATCCCACCGGCCCACATTGGATTGCTGAGTTTAGTGCCCCTCTCTTTCGCATTTTCCTGTTGCGCCTTGCGATGCCTTCTTCTTTTCTCTTTCGCGTGCATGCAACTGTACATGCGAGCTTGCTCCATCTCGACCGTCAGATCACGTTGATCGTATGTGGAGCCCACGACATCGAATCGCTGACACTAAGCGGATTGCGTACCCCGAGAACGTGCGAGAATGACCTTTTCTTTGGCCTTTGAGAAATGATTTGGTGATGAAATATTGACGATGGCTCCATGTTCGTTGAGTGCGCGTGCAAAGTATACCACATGCCAAAGGCGATACCTTTCATGATTCTGACGAAGACATCACATCCTAAGTATATGCAGCAATCGCCTGAACTGATGATCCATTTGTCTCTCACAAGGAATAAATTTAAGACTTTCTCGGATTGGGACAATCAGCGGCTCGCCAATGAAAGTGTTCTATACAATCATGTTCAGCCTAGAACACCATTCCATTGAGAAAGTTCAATGCATCAATATCTCATATATATATGCACTTTCTCACGCGTACAGTCGCTTCACCTACTAAGATATACAAATGTGAACATACTTTTTAGGTGCACACTAACATACGCATCACATAATCCCAGTCTTGCATAGACAGCCTAAAATAATTACAATTAACCTCGTCAAAACATCGCAAATGATCATGTCATACCAGCATTATCTCCAATCTGAACTTGCGCAGCACTGACTATTCGAAATTTTTTGCGAGATTCCGAAGAGAAACACATAACAGAGATCAGAAACCAAAAGAAGGCAGAAAATAAAAGACAAGAAGAATCTACAACACTATTGTACTCAACCGACTTTACCAACGTCTAGCTAGCTATCCCACGCTCTCATACCAAGGAACCGAAAATATCCCTCATTAGACTGACGGGCTTCTTCATCTAGTGGAGTGATGTCACATATCAGATGTGACTACTGCACCCTTTAGCTTCAGTTTCCAACCAATGCCCCATCTGTTTGCCCATTATCTTCCATCTGCACAAATATAGTATAGTTGGTGTAAGCGAGGAGTTGAGAGCAAGAGTGTACAATTAGACCATTGAATGGGAACAGGCAGATTGAGGAGGGAAAAAAACCTTAAATTTCAATCATTCAAAATAAAGATAAGTGGCTAAATCGACAAAACCAAAATCAGGAAATATATCTAACTAATGGTACCAAAACAAGTATATTTCTTGTCATTAACTTCAAAACCCATTGTACCTGTTATATGCATGTTGGATCATAGATTGGAGCTCCATCCTAATGTACCTTTTCCTGCAAAATAAAAGCGGGTCGGGGACTAAGGAATTTGTTTCCAATCAACCAAACACAATAGCGGTCTTGTTAACGAGAAATGGTGCATTGAAAATGACGATCTTTCTTTATTTAGGTGTTTAGCAATTGTGCCCGGGCACTTGTTAACAAACACCATATAAAAATACCAGAAGATGGGACTCAAACAACATTCCTGGAAAAAAGCACTCATAATAAAGGACATCCATATATGTACAATGCAGATAATATAGTTACATCAATTATATATCAAACAAGAGAAACATTCGTTAGTAGAACTATTCAACTAGCTTTCTCATCTAAGTCATGTGGTAAATATATATATATATATATATATATATATATATATATATGTATAGCACTTGAATGAAGTAAGTCACGCCAACAACAATCTGGAAATCAGGCTTTTGGATTGCTTATTAGCTTTGAGTAAACTGCAGAATTTTGGCAGCTAGTGTTCTGATCAAAGAGGTGCTTCTGCTTAATCAGCATGCCGAATCCAGGAAGAGAGGAAAAAAAAAAGAATGCCTTAAAAAGCTAAATCAATCTCTCGTAAAACCAATCAGATTAATTAAGTTACATCAGCTTAATTTGACTCTCTGCAGCTCACAAAATGTACATGCACTAACAACATAAAAATGGACCAAGGACTTGCCAATAGATTTTATGGATAGATAGGACCTTACATTTTCTAGCACTAGATGTTCAAGAGAGAAGCAATCATTCTTCGAGCATAACAATATTAGAAACGAAGCAGCAGACTCATAAATGGACAAGTATGATCAAATGAAGCAGCAACCAAATCTGTGCAGTAATTATCTGGTACCATGATTAATCAACTCCCAATTGCAACTACAACAAAAGAAGATGTTCTAGAGTTGGAAGATCAAGTCAAAATGTTCCACGAACCAGGGCAGATACATGATGTTTCAGTTCCTGAGAGAGGAGAGTATTCTGAAGCGATGGGGATTGTCCTTGAGTAATTTGTTGGGTAGAAAAATCTGGTGCGATGGGAGTAAAATCTTTGCCATCACTTTGCTGCTTTCGCCTCTTCTCCAATTCTTGTTCATATCTTGCAAACTCATCCGGCTTATCCCACTGCAACCAACTTAAACAAATACAAATCACCTCCACCGCAAGCACTCGTAAACTATGAGCAGTCACAGCTCAGGGGCATAATACTTACTGTGCTTTCCAATGAAACACAATTATAGTAATACTTGTTTCCATCAGGGCAGACATGTTGACTCCAATCACACTCTAAATCTTCCATCTCAATAAATGAAGGAGACAAACCAGAAGTGCTAGGAACTGCCTGAGGATTGTCTCTAGACCGAGGAGACTACAGTAGAACAAACTAGATAAACAGTTACAGCAGATAATAAAGATTTGAATAAAATAAATGAAAACAGCAAGGATACAATTTCCAGTACAATAGTAACAGCAGCGGGTAAATTCCCATGATCGATATAGTCTAATAGATGCTTTTAGCAACTAAACAGTACCTCCTGCCTGGTACTTTGAGAACTATGCCGCTGCTCAGAATTTTGAGTTGATTGTGGGAGCACATGTGGCTGCTTCTGTGCCTGGGGGGCAGAAGGTTGTGATGATCCAGTAACCTCTGGAGTTTGTGCTGTCTGCACATACTTCCGAGATACCTCTAAAGATGCCGGCTGCACCGAAGGAAAAGGATTTTGTGTCATGCCGCCATCTGCGGCACTTCGGTCTGCCATCTGAGAAACAGCTACCGGCTGTGAATGTGTGGAAATCTGCTGCTTGGTAATTGTTGCGCTAGGAGCTACAGATCCTCCAATTGGCTCACCAAAGTTCCGTGTGGGCCTATGAGTAATAAGCCAACAAATTTTGTATAGTTCCAAAAGAAAAGGGGAAAAGAGATTAAGGAGAAGTGTTAATGGCAGCCAGCACAAGATGAGCAACTGTTCCTTGGTCATGGTAGAGACAATCTAGACCTATACCGCTGTATTTTTTTTTTTTTTTGGGTAAGGTATACCGCTGTAATTTGATAAAAGGAAAAACTAAAAAGAAGAGGAAAAAAAAAGATCAAGCTTCAGGAACCCATAGACTAATTTCCCTTACTGAATCCTTCCACACCAGAAAAACAGTTAGTTCTTACGGTTGATATGACCTTGGTACCACTTAGGTCCCGACATAACCCTCAAATTGTCTTAGTAGGAAAGGAACACAATAAATTTAATACTTTGGAAAACTGCTAGACCATGTTATTCAGCTTACATATATAAAAAGTCATTAGCAGATATTCCAAGGTAAAACAACGATAGAAGGTATTGACTATGGAAGTTGAAATAGACTCTACAATCTCTCGCATCAATTCCTAAGGGTATTAATCCAAGATTTTGTGGCCGCACATGGAGAACTAGTTGAATGCCAAATGAAAATTCCAGAAAAGAGTTCTAAACAAGAAATACCTCGGTTCTCCACTCCGAGGTTTCTTAGGATCCGCAAAACGAACAATTAATGGCAGGTCACAACCCTGGATCAAACAAATAAAGAACATAGTTAATCAACATCCACAAAGCAGGAAGCAGTAAACATGCAAGTTGATTGGAATCTTACTCGCATAGTAAAATTCCCACTCAGCGCTTTAATTGCAGCCAGTGCCATGTCCCTATGGGAGTACTTAACAAATGCACAACCTTCAGACAAACAAAAGAAAGTTGAGGAAAAATATGGAGAGAACAAAAAAAGAAGAGAATGTGTCACGAAACAAAAGTTTGTGAAGAAGAGAAGAGCACCAGTAATGAAGAGAGACCTAATTCAAATGAGAAATAGTATGAGGTTATCAGTCTTGAGTATAAACCACTCCATTTGAGAAGCCAATTAAAAAAATGTAGATGCCTTGAGTAAGAGGGAAATGGTGTTTGCTTCATAAGTTCACTGGAAGGCAATTCTAAGAGTAGCTATTAAATCGTAACACATGGAGTCTGTACAATGAAACTACCAATGAGAAGACAAAATGTCAGACAAATGCATCCACAACCAGGATATCTCACAAGCTCATGCCAATTTAAAAGGGACTCTTTAAAAGGTCAAAGACATACCGCGACTATGCTTCAGTTCATCACGTACTATGTAGACCTCTTCAACGACGCCATAAGGGGAAAATATCTAAAACAGAAAAAGTTACTTAGATATCGTACAGGAAATAAAACTGGGTAAGAAAAATCTAATTTCTCAACCACAAGTGCACCTATCCAGTCCAATAATAATAGCATCTGTCCTGTCCTCTGCATATGCATAACAACTAGCAGAAAAGAGGTTGAGCATTAACAATATCCGACATGTTCATACATGCACTGATCATCAATTTCATACCTGTCAAGATATCTACAGCAACAACAAGTTTGGTGAAGACAGACTCTTACATCGACCTACGACCCAAATAAAGTCTTAACAGGATGAGGGCTCTTTCCTGGTTAGTTCCTTTTTTCCTTCTTTAGAATAATAATTTATTTGGTCAGTTTTTCTGTTAGAAGTAGAGTTCAACTCCGATTCTAGTTCTGTCCTATTTCTATCTGAAGTAGGTTCCCTATTTTGCTGCTTCAACTTGGATTAGGAGTCCAACAGAGCGTGTTTATGGTTGTTATTCTTCCAATACACTTAGCCATGCAGTAAGCTAAACTTAAACCAGCATTTGCTTTTTATGGCATGATGCAATTCTACCCTATGTTTGATAATTGCAAAACCTTAGGTGTGATTCTTGAGAAGCTTTAGACATAATGCCTAATGAAATTTACCCTGCATGTCTGTACATTGCAGCAAGTTCCCTTCAGATATAGATTGGACTTGAGCTCATTGTTTGGACACATCATCCTATGTCATACGTACATTAGCATGATGTCCACACTGCTTAGGAGCTATGTACATCTAACATTACTATGAGTCATCTGACATGAAAATGCTCGAAAGGCTCCGTCTTGTAGTTCAGTGTAGAGGTGTCAAGATAAAAAGTCAACTCTTTGATGTTTCTTGCCTCAAATTGGCCGCTCAACCAGTGCACATGATCTATCAGTGATACTGAAGTATATTCTAGGGGAAACCATCCAAGTAGATACTTGTAAACAAAAAACGACAACTGTAGTCATAGATATCTACGTCCTCCATATTCTAAGGACAAGTGCACTGATAGATACTTATGAAGAAAAAATGAAGCAGAACATGAGCTATCCGCCCAAGCCAACTGAAATGGTGATTCTCAACAGGTCCAGAGCATACTTCTTCAATTTCTACTTTTGAAGCTTGTTTGTTCAGACCTCCAACATATAACTTATCCACGACAGGCCCTGATAATCAATCACAATACAAAAAAATCATCACAAAGAAAAGAATTAATTAGCAGTAAACATATGTCTCAGCCAAACAAACAATAATCATTGTTCCTAAGTTGGTGAGACTTTTAATCCAATTTGCATGAGATTAAGGAAAAAGGAAAATATAAGAGAACCGTCTAATGTACCAAAGATCGTAAAAGGAAAAATCATGGTTCCAACAATGATAATAAGGTGAATGAATCCCCTAAGAATCCCTTCAATCTCTTTGCCCACACTATTGAAATGGTAAAGAGATAGCTTTAGTACTTTCCTCTTCCTACGAGAAGAAAAAGCAAAACAGCCGAGGCATAACTGTTTACTTTGTTGCACTCATGATCATGGACAACATCTGGTTAATTACAGATACTAAATGACATAAATCACTGACCATTTTCTTGTCCCCTGACACTAAGTACGTTTCCAGAAGCTGAAGGGGTGATGACTTGTTTCAGGAGAAAAGATAGAAGATAGACTTGTTTGAGTATTCATCCTTCTTAGAATACATGCCTGACAAATAAATTTCCTTAAAAGCAGCAAAGCCTGTTTGATATGTTGCACTCATGACCACGAATAACATCTAATTAATTACAGAAACTAAATGACAACTGACCATTTTCTGGTCCACTTTACACTAGGTAAGTTTCCAAAAGCTGAAGGGGGTGATCACTTGGTTGGGGAGAAAAGACAAAAGATAGACTTTTTTGAGGACTCACCTTCTTAGGACACATGCCTGACAAATAAATTTCCTCGTAGTAGAAAACAAATGAGAGATGAAGTCCAAAAGGATAATTTCCATAACTTACCAAGGCGTTCTCGCTCCCCATCTGCATGTCTGACTTTAATAGGAGGCAACGATTGAGGTCCTATCATGTAAAATTGTAGAAGAAAACAAGTGAGATCCCACAGAAACGCAGTGCCAAAATAAAATTTCCACAACTTACCAAGGCGTTCACGCTCCCCATCTGCATATCTAACTTTAATGGCAGTGCCTTCCTAAGAGTAATAATTTATCACGTTTAGTATAATATTCATAAAATACTAGTACAAAATGCTAAGGACAAGGGAGAAAGCCATGTCCTCACCCCAGGGTAAGTGTAACTGTTATTTAAGGCTACAATAGCCCTGTCGGCTTCCTCCAATGTAGCATATTTCACGAAGCAGCTTCCTGCAGAAGTAAAATTGATTAGGGCCATTTGATGAGAGGGAAGCTAGAACTAAGGAAAATGAACCATCTCAGCATAAAAACATAGTTTAAGACTGCAAAGAGAGAAAGCGCCTTAAAAAAATACTAAATCCAAGCACTAACACAAGCAATCAGGACGTAAGTGAGAGATGACCCGCATACACATCAAATGACCATAACAAAAACCGCAAAATGCTACCGCAAATTTTTAGTTACTTCCTCTCCTGCGCCTATGTTTATGAGCAGAATAGTAGCTTCAAGGGGAAATGGCGTGATTAATTATCAAGGAAATTCCATGGATTGACCAACCACCAAAATCAGAAAACAGTTGGAACCCATCCAAAAATTAGTTATAAATTGCTTTCTACAGTGTACAAAAAAGGTTATGGCACACTAGCCAGTTTAATTGTTTTAACTGTTTTTGCGATCACCAACACCATCCGATTATTTATTCTAGACAACTAATTGCACTGTCATGTCTACTGTTGAGAAAAAAAGATCCTTGCTGCATTATAATAAAATACCAAACAAGTTAGATAACTCCTCACGTGAAAGATTCTTCTTCATAGAAGGTCCCAAGCTTGTCCAAAAGAGAAGGACAATACATTAGGCAATAAATAACCACTACTTTTCATAGTGTAAAATGATCCCTGAATGAACTCCGCCTAGGAATAGACTCGGTGGATGCTGTTGTGTTATTAAATGATTATGGAAATAAAGACCCAAAAATTAATAGGCAATACCTGTTACTATTTGGGTTATACCCAACCTTCGGGTTTTTTTTTAAATGATAAATTCCACTAAGTCAATTTATAACAACAGAATAATGCCAGGATTATCATTTCCAAACATTTTTTTGTACATTATGAGATCTGCTGTGCATGCTAGAAACATGCTTATGTGAAGAACATGTTCCTCACCTTATGTTTTTTAGCAAGTCTCCAGCAACTAATCTTGAATCGTGACAATAAGTGATATGATATAGCAACATTCAACTTTCCCTTGTCAAGATAATTTAAATTGAGAAACAAGTTCAGCATGGATTTCTTAAAATTGTAGAGTTTTGTTGGATATAGCACATTAGGTAGTTGCTATTTAACAACAATTAACATCAACATGTTAATATCATTCAGATTTTGCACTGAATGAAGTAGCATGTGCAGTCCATAACAAACAATTTCTCATCTACTCAATATCTGGAAAAGCTCAGGAAAAACACCTCTTAGATTAATAAACGAAATTTCTTCAACTCAGGTACTGCAGAAACGCGAGAAAAAACTCAGAAATACTTAAGAAAGGATGCAATAATTCAGTACCTTGCTGTTGGCCAGTCCTCTTATCCCAGAGCAAAACAACCTCAACAACATGCCCATATTGCTCAAACAGGGGTCGGATCTAACATAAAACCATATCCGTCAATTGAATGGAAACAGTGGGAAACGTGCACTGATTAGATAAGCAAACCGAAGAGAGAGAAGCCAAAAGCATTCTTGAAACGAAGCGACGATCTCAAAGTGCGTAAATCTTGCCTGGCCTCTAGGAAAGTTGCTTTAGAAAAATTCATAAAGGAACAATTTCAGAGCTTTCTTCTTGAAGCATTTCAATAAGACAGAAAAGCTCCATTTTCCATGCATATTTGGCCGTTATGATCTCCCACACGTCGATGAGATTTTGAACACACATTACTTACGAATGACAGCAGGCACGTTAAATACCGCTGTTTAGGTACTATGCGAAGATATTTGTCTACACACACCAGACCATATTTAGCTAGCGCATACATGTGTTTGAACATCGATCTTTTATCGTCGAAAGGGGCAAAGGACACCCACACTACTAATCCAAACCAACGGCAAGAAGAAAAGCACACAACTCCACGTTTTCATTTCCAATCAGATTTGCAACCGAAGTTGTGTATCCCGAATGTTCGAATGGACTTACATCTTCTTGAACAGCCGTCCTCGGTACTTCTGCGACGTAAAGCTTGGCCAAACCCATAGCATCAGCGCGTCCTTAACAGAAAACAAAACGAATTCATCGCCATGAACTCCACTGCTCTTAGCAGAATCAAAGATCATGAGCACAGCAGCACACGACTCATCCAGGAACAACAACAACAAGAATCAGACCAACCTTTGCGTTCCCTCCACAACCGCGCTATTGCTCAAGCAATGACGACCACGCAGGCAAACGGGACAAAAGCAAACGCTCGAGACATCCAATCACTCGAGATAGTGAAGTACCTCTCTTGCGGCCGCCGAAAGGCGCGGAGTAGCCGCCGCCGCCGCCGCCGCCGCCGCCGCCGCCGTAGAAGGGGCCGTCGAAGTCGCCGGGCATGTGATGGTGCTGGGGCGGCGGCTGGCTGTAGTGGGGATCGAACTCGGGATCGTGGCCATCGTAGGGGTGGGGAGGGTGGTCGGGATAGTCGTCGTAGAACTGCTGGTGGTGGTGGTGGTGGTGGTGGTGGTGGCTGTGGTGGTTGGGGTAGTGGAAGTCGTCGGAGGGGTAGTGGCGGGGGCGGTGGTAGTGGTCGCCGTCGTAGTCTCCGCCGTGCCTGTCCATTTTTACTGGTTCAGTTCGAAAATGAAAACGAACGGAAATAAAAAAACCCTAAATTCTTCAATTTGGGAAAATTGGTCGAGCTCGAAAGGTCATCGCCACCGTTGGTTTCTAGGGAGGATTTCCGGTGTGTCTCGCGACAACATTCGACGGATCGGACATGAGTGCAAGTGAGGCTACAAAGAGCAGCTGTTCACTCGGTTACCAAAACTAAACTTTAGTCGATGCTTAATATGATCACTCGACTTTAATTTTTGCCGATGTGATTTCTATACTCTTTTGCTTCGATCCATATGATCCTACTAATTAACATGCCGCGTGACCATCCAACTTAAATATAGAATGATCGTCAAGATTAAAAGTGCAATCAAATCCGAAAATTTATTAGGAAAGTGTAATTAAGTCCCGAAACTTTAGAAAAGTGCAATTAAAGGAAGGACTCTGATATGACAAGATGTAGGACTTGATTATACTTTTTAAAAGTTTTAAAACTCAATTGTATTGTCACGATAAGTTATAGAATTTAATAGCATTTTTTGAAAGTTTTAAAACTTAATTGTACTTTTATAACAAGTTTTAGGATTTTCAATACAGTTATCCTAAAATTATATATCAAACATGGCTAGTCATGCTAAAATAAAGGTGGACCTAACCAACAAGAGACATCTTTTAGCATAGCAACTTTTGCATAGATATTGAAATTTCTATGTCAAACATGTTTAGATGAAAACACTAAAAGGAGGAGTGGCCTTTTAAAAATTCCTTGTTGAGACTGCCATTACACTAAAATATGAAATCTGTGAGCTCATCATGTTTCATAGAGAGTAATTCTTGTTTAGACAAGATAATAATGAGAAAATCTGACCACCCGCCTGGGTGGTGCTGTTGGAACGCGCACTCTTCCTCTCGCAAAAGGTTGAGTGTTCGAATACCGGGCGCCGCAGGGTGACTTAACCGGTGGCACGTGTGTGGTGGCTAGCACGTGTCGCGCCCAGGGTTTACTTCTCGGCTATCGGCTGTACGGGGGTTCCCTGGATTATCAAAAAAATATATATAATGAGAAAATCTGTTATCAGATTCGCGAATTTTATATTGATCAACACACACTTTAATATTATCCGTTGCTGGTCTACGTTTCACCGAAGAACGGGAATACCTAGAAACATTGTCCCAAATGTTGTGTCCGTTCGTCGATTGTGTTACTAATGTTCTATGTCGATCAATTCAGTTCTCAATATTTGTAATCTTAGTCTGTCAAATTCCTACGATCGATTTATGTTGCCGGAGAAGACGACATCGAATGTCATGAAATGAGTCGTGTGTCATTCTCCAATCTTGGAATTCCACTAGCAGTGAACTTACAATTCGATTGAACCAAAATTGAAAATGTTTAGCACTCAATCGAGACTCGAGTAGTCAATCGACAAAACGTCTAGAGCTACTATAGCTAGCGCGTGCTAAGGCGCCAATGGCGGACAAGTCCAACAAAGATGCATAGCAGGGATGTCTTTCAATACGTACATGCATGGTCCCAATTGAGTCTGTCAGTTCAATTTTAGGTGAAAATTGCTAACATGGGCGTTAGTCGTTCTACGTGGCACAATCTATGCTAATGTTGACAAATTTTATAACTTTTTTTTATATTTTATAAAATATTATTAAAAAGTGTTATCGTCAGTGTCGACTGTACCACGTAAGCCCACCGGGCATCCATGTCAGCAATATATGACCAAAATTAGCACGAAAGCTAAATTGGCTCTGAATTCAAAGGTTTAAAACTAAATTGGCACCGTTAAAATGTATATGATTAAATTATGACTTTTTTTTACACTTTTCCCCACACAAGTTGGTTATCTTATTCCAACATCGATTCCGCAACACATGGTCAGAATCACCAACAAAGGATGGACGAGCTTCTTTCTTGATAATGCGAGAATCACTAAACCGAACATGTACGAGGGGCATCTTCAATTAGGTGCCATGGCATCGTCGGGGTGTTGCTTCCGGCGATGAATGTCCCTTGATCTCCATCACCTTCTCGCCGCCCCGGCAACACTGCTCCCGTCACGGCAATGCCAACACCACCTCCCTCGTTGATCTTGTTCAGCCTCCGAGTTCAGCTTCGTCGGCATTAGCCCCATCAATTTGAGGGCATGGGAAGGGCCTCGTGCTACAACCGTCTAAACGATTTTAATCACGTCGTTTTCCTCACCAGTCACGTCGGACGATTGATTTTACAAATAAATTAGTGCCGCGAGAGATTTTCTAGTAAGGAAATTAAATCATTGAAAAAAAAAATATGATACTAAAGTGAGCGCCGCACGAAAGATACGGACCGGTTAGTATAATTATTTTTCTTTCTTATGTATAGTGTAGAGGGAAATGCCACTGCATCAAGGCGAGGTGGAAAAATAATAATAAAATTGGGAAGGGTTGACTCGTCAATGATTCGGGGCAATTGCAATTGTATTTCTACACCGTGCCCTAGCCTCCTCCCTCCCTCCCTCTCTATCCATCCACCACCTCCTCCTCGTTTTAGGGTTTTCGCTTCACCTCCAAGGGGGTTGATCCCGCAGGACCCGCCGGATTCCGCCAAATCCGGCCTCCGAGCAGGCGGCGCCCGCCTCCCCGCCTCCCTCCCCCCATCCCCAAGGCCGTAGCTCCACCGGAGACGATCGGCGGCGCTTCTCGTTCGAGGGCCCGGGCTACGCCGCGATTGATGGGAACGGAGCGGAAGAGGAAGGTGAGCTTGTTCGACGTGGTGGACGAGACGTCGGTCTCCGCTAAGCTCGCGAAATCCAACGGGGTCATGACCGGAGGCGGCGGCGGCGGCGGCGGCAACGGCAACCTCGGCGCGAGCAGCTTGATAAACCGCTGGAATGGGAGGGCCTTCTCGCAGCGGTATTACGAGATACTGGAGAAGAGGCGGACTTTGCCCGTTTGGCACCAGAAAGAGGAGTTCTTGGAGGTGCTCAAGAATAACCAGACCTTGATCCTGGTCGGCGAGACGGGCAGCGGTAAAACAACCCAGGTCAGTTTGTTTTGGCGTCTTGCGGGTGGGGGGAGTGCTGGATTCAGGGTTTCCTAATTGCGAGGCTGTTTCCTCTTGTGAATTTAATCTGTGAAGTCGATTTCATTTAGAAGCAGGTTTTGAGACTATGGTCCGTCTTCTGAGCTTACTACTTCTGATAGGAACACGTTTCATGTCCTTTGACTGCTTCCTTGTTTGAAGTGTGGTACTTTGCGCCGGGGGGGGGGGGGTTATGAGACTGCTGTCATTGCCACTTCTGGGTGATGGTTTGTTATCCTGTGTATGAGGCAACTGTCTAGACTGGTTGGGCAATGGTAATTCTGTTTTGTATTGGTGGCGAACGATGCTTTTGGGCAAGAAATTTTGATTGGGAATGTTTTCTAGTCTAGTTGTACAGTGTTGATGTAGCACTGGCGGGGAAGGAATTATCGGACCAATGGGTTTTATGTGCTTTACATTCTGTCCTTGCAGAAAGTTTTTTCGAGGTTTCTGTCAATTTTTGAGTGCTGGCGGCCCTCTTAATATGTTACTCTTTGGTCTCAGATGAAATTTTTACGTAGTTTTAAATAGGCTGCTAAATGAGCAAACTGTTTTCCACTACAGATTCCCCAGTTTGTACTGGAAGCTGTTGATATCGACACTCCGGATAAACGTAAAAAGATGATGATTGCATGTACTCAACCTCGTAGAGTGGCTGCAATGTCCGTATCTCGACGTGTTGCAGAGGAGATGGATGTAACCATCGGAGAAGAAGTTGGTTATAGTATTCGTTTTGAAGACTGCAGTAGTGCAAGAACCGTTTTGAAGTAAGCACCTGTTTCCTCCTTCAAGCTCTTCATTGCTATGTCAACGGCTTAAAATTCTGTTATTTTGCGATTTTACTACAGTTGTGTTGCTTGTATTTAGCATCCCTACTTCAATCGGAAAAATATTTATACACGTTTGATTGCTTTCAGGTATCTGACGGATGGTATGCTTCTAAGAGAAGCAATGACAGATCCACTTTTGGAACGCTATAAGGTTATAATTCTTGATGAAGCTCACGAGAGAACTTTGGCGACGGACGTGTTGTTTGGGCTTTTGAAGGAAGTTCTCAGGAATAGACCTGACTTGAAGCTTGTTGTTATGAGTGCTACACTTGAAGCTGAGAAATTTCAATGTTATTTTAGTGGTGCACCTCTTATGAAAGTTCCCGGACGGCTTCATCCAGTGGAAATTTTCTACACTCAGGAACCCGAGAGAGATTATTTAGAGGCTGCTATCCGTACAGTTGTGCAGATTCATCTGTGTGAACCACCAGGTGATATACTTGTTTTCCTCACTGGAGAAGAAGAAATTGAAGATGCATGCCGCAAGATTACAAAAGAAATTGGTAATGCGGGTGATCAAGTGGGTCCTGTTAAAGCAGTACCTCTCTATTCAACTCTTCCTCCAGCTATGCAGCAGAAAATTTTTGAACCTGCTCCTCCTCCTTTGAAGGAGGGTGGTCCACCTGGTAGGAAAATTGTAGTGGCAACAAACATTGCAGAAACTTCATTGACCATAGATGGTATAGTTTACGTTATCGACCCTGGGTTTGCTAAGCAAAAAGTGTATAACCCTCGAGTACGTGTTGAATCATTATTGGTATCCCCTATTTCTAAGGCTAGTGCACACCAGAGGGCAGGACGTGCTGGAAGAACTCAGCCGGGAAAATGTTTTAGACTTTATACTGAAAAAAGTTTCCACGGCGATCTTCAGCCTCAGACTTATCCAGAAATTTTACGGTCTAACCTTGCAAATACAGTTCTTACCTTGAAAAAACTAGGCATAGATGATCTGGTGCATTTTGATTTCATGGACCCTCCTGCCCCTGAGACATTGATGCGAGCATTGGAGGTCTTGAATTACCTTGGAGCATTGGATGATGAAGGGAACTTGACCAAACTAGGGGAAATCATGAGTGAATTTCCTTTGGATCCTCAGATGTCAAAGATGCTGGTGGTTAGTCCGGAGTTTAACTGTTCAAATGAAATATTGTCAGTCTCAGCTATGCTTTCAGGTACTTTTATTTCTTCTTGCATTTATTGTTTTGTTGCTTGTGAGTCGGAAGCTTTATTGGTACAGCACTTTGCATTGCATTCCATTTTGCCGTTTAAAATTTCTGTCTTTTCTTTGGCACGTAAAAGTTGTGTTGCCATGCTCATGATGGCAGACATGCTTCTGTTCACTTGCGTGCACAAGTGCTCGTGTATGCATATCGTAAGATTTTCAAGTGTCGCATTAGGTTGTCATCAGCAACTGTTTTGTCTGGGTTCCATGCCCTCGTTGGCATGCACCATAGGATTCTAAGTAAGTGCTGACGCAGATAGTTGCAGTTTCTCAGTATTATCTCTTGAAGCAAATGGTATCTTCTCGCCTCTATGCATCGCTGACCTTCCGTGGGCCTCTCCTGTGATAACCAATTTTTTCTCTAGTACCAAATTGCTTTGTCCGGCCTAGGGAGGCTCAAAAGGCTGCAGATGAAGCTAAAGCTAGGTTTGGACACATTGATGGGGATCACCTTACCCTCTTGAATGTATACCACGCCTACAAGCAGAATAGTGAGTTGCAATCCCTTAAATTTATTGTGTAGTTTGTCTTGTCGTTTCCAGTTGGTGATACTAATTTTACTTGTCATTGTGGTCCAGATGAGGATTCATCTTGGTGCTACGAGAATTTTGTCAATCACAGGGCATTGAAGGCTGCTGATAATGTGAGACAGCAGCTTGTCCGCATCATGGCAAGGTTTAACCTCAAGCTATGCAGCACAGATTTCAACAGCCGTGAGTACTACATCAACATAAGAAAGGCTATGCTTGCTGGGTACTTCATGCAGGTGGCTCATCTGGAGAGGACGGGACATTACCTAACAGTCAAGGACAATCAGGTACTTACCGATAGATTTTTAAGCTTTAAAAAGTAACGGTCTACCGTGGTATATTAAATATCCTATTGGTTAGTTTTCTATCATCCCTTTTGAGTGTATTTTGTGTATCTATTTTGGTGGGAAGTGTTGCTCTGCTTGTCTCAGATGACGGTGTGTTCTTTCCAGGTTGTGTACTTGCATCCTTCAACTTGTCTGGATCACAAGCCTGAGTGGGTCATTTACAATGAATACGTCTTGACTAGCAGGAATTTTATACGGACAGTTACCGATGTTCGTGGCGACTGGTACCTCTCCCTCCCTCACCCCTACCCCTACTGTGCAATTTCTCTCTCTCTCTCTCTCTCTCTCAAAAGCGCCATTTATCAGTTCTCATTATTGATTATTCTCGTAATTTTCCTTGACTGCAGGCTGGTTGATATAGCACCACACTACTACGATTTGGTAAACTTTCCGCAGTGTGAGGCTAAGAGAGTTCTTGAGAAGCTTTGTAAGAAGAAGGAAAGGGAAAGGGAGGAAACCAAGAACAGGAAGTGATACTGTGCTTCAATTGGCTGAGCCGTGCTTCCTGCAGCCCTTATTTCCAGGGTTCACGATCTAGGGGTTGATGATCAAGAGCATGCTGAGGTTCTTGGAATCTTTTAGCGCATTCTGGGCTCTGGCATTGCTTGGCGCTTGACAGCAAAACACGAGTGGCCCTGTTTTTGTATCATTTTCTGGGATAGATGCCTTCATAATGTTAGTTTGTCGTAGTATTGTCCCAATAGTAATGTTATTGCAATTTGTTTCAAGACTTGATGACTTCAACCTTAGTGGAAAGAAGTGAATGTCATTTCTGCACCGTCAGATGTTTCTATTTTCCCATCGTCCGCAGCATCTTTACGTTCGGTAATGGTAACATGGACAAAGAATATGATAAGGAGCCATATACTTTAATTGTATCTCAAGGTAAATGAAACTAGACGCTGCTAGACATGAAACTTGCGGGAAAAGGTTTGGCTATATTTTCATTAGGTTTGTCATTGCAATTCTTGAATCTCCCAGCTCAGCAGTCTCAAGAGAGACGGAATTTGTCTATCAAATATCAACTAGACATTACGAGCCCTCACATAGAATGTGGTAATTCTCAGTTTTGGTGGTTCCGTGATTGTAAATGGTGTGCTCAATGATCTCTCCTCATCCTGGGCTTAGGTTTTTCATTCTGCCTGAGATGCTGGCCCATTATTGCACGACTCTGGTGCATGTGAGCCTAATGCGCATGCACTCCCGCACAGGTCTCATCTTATTCAACGACGCACGTAAGTTGGGCTTCGCATATAACGGGATCATGCCAGATTTTCCCAACGCGGGGTTCTTGAGAAAGGGCACAATTAAGAGAGTGTAAGTTTGGTGTGTTCATTGCCTGCTATGGAATAGCAGCAACGTCGATTAACTCAATTCTTATCGTACAGAAGACCACACAAAAAACAGTTAAAAAGTGACAACGACCTTTACAGCTCAGTCGGAAGCAGATGAAGAAATTCTCAGTTCATTCTGAAGCTTCATAAATTATACATCTAAAACTGGCAACATAAGCTCTCAACACCACTGGAATTGCATGACTTACGATGCAAAGTGTATCGGTAGAAAATCTGATAAGATAGACCATCCATCCACCACTTCTGTCGAACGTCAGGGACTGAACCTTTGGATGGGTTTCACTTATAATAGCCGGTTTTATGCCTGCTACTGAAAGTTTTATGTCGAATGTCCAAGAACATGGAAAAAGTTGCTCGAAAAGAAATCTTGGCAAGACAAACGTTCCGATGCATTGTGAGGATCTTGAGCTTGAAAAGACACAGGAATAGCAAACACTCCCAAAACAGAAGATGCCACTGAACTGTAAAAGATGAGATATATATCATCAGCCACCGCCGAAAAGATGGGCCCTAGGTTGATTCTAGCATTTTGTGTTTGAAAAAGAAACAATGATAAGCTTCCCATCCCAATGTCACACTAATTTGCTAAGTGAAATTCAGCAGGAAATAATGACACAACAATTAGGCTCTGTGTGTTTAGTGGAAATTAAATGATTTGGAAAACATTTTGCTAAAACTGATTGCTTGTATCATTTAAAATAATTAGCCAATGAAAAATGCTATTCATTATCAACAATTATTTTTGTCCAAACATTTCACAGACGATGAAAATAATTTTCATTTGTTCATTTTTGTTAGCAATATAAGTGGTTATTTTAAGGATTGTTCAAATCGTTCATTTTCCGCGAAACAAACCGTGCCTTAAAATGGACACAACCACTCATGGTGCCTGCTGGATCTGTTTCAATAGAATCTGATTTAGCCATTTTGATCTAATACATCTTTTCCGAGACGGTTATAGATTAGTACCAATCCTAATGAACAGAAGTAGATGCAGAACTCTTACCTCTTGCAAGGCTAGAGCTGGGAATTGAGGTTTTTCTCCGTGACTTGCGCACAGACATCCAAAGACGAAGACAAGGAGATTACTGTTTGGTAGTCACAACATCGTTGCCAGGCATTCCTTGTTCCAGTCGCTGAAATAATGAAAAAGCTAATAAATAAAACCACTCATAAAATACCTCAGTAAGACAATGGCAAGGTTCCCACTTAAATGGTTTTGCTGGTCTTACTTCAGAAAACATCTTTAGACTATTCAAGCTCACAAGAGCTGTGTACCATCTGATGGATCAAAGATGATGTGTCCAGATCATAGTGAACGAGTATCTCACTTATCTGTCATATGAGCCAAGCCAATGTCTCTTCTACATGCATTCCTAATTCTATCTTTTCTCACCTGCAAAAGAATCCAATTTTCCTCCTCCGCTCTACACTTTGCTTGGTGCCCATGTTGCTACCAGAGTATTAAGTATCTTGTCCCATATAAGCATGGTCAATCTTATTCTGGTCCCATAGCATTTTCTCCAGAGTAAAGTGGTTTTTAGTCAGGCAATACACCTAAAAGCACTTCCCATTTCATCTGTTTTGCATGTATTCCAACGGCAATACTCCATCAAAATCTCCATCTTCCATATTGCAATTCACAATTGCCCCACTTTCACTACTTATAGTCTCCAGCTTCTTTGTATATCTCTCACTACTTGTCCCGCTTTCTGTGAAATGAAAACACAAAGCATCTATTTAATAGCCTGACCACAAGGAAGTATTTGAATATTTGTCATCAAACCATTCAGAAATAATAACACCAACGTGGACCAAGCCATAGAAACATCAAATCTCCCCTATAAGTACTGAAGTCTTATGGACACTTATGTGCACCGCAGAGTTTAATACCCACCAGGAACAACGAACATGTGGTCAATAATTTGTTTTGATGATCACTTAACTCAGAAGAGAAGCTATATCAGCAGACCAGATACGTATGACGAGAAACAGTGACCTAGCACTCAAATCTGATGCACATCCCTTAAATTGGTCTGCATCCGTTGCTTAATGGCTCATATCACAGTGACTTGTTTTTCACTGGATAAAGATGTTGGTGGCAAGAACTAGGAACTGGAAATACATTTTTGAGAGCTTAGTGCTTCTAGAACTTTTTATATCCATTCGATAACAAATAATGATTAGTTATCATTCGTCAAGAAGTATCAAGCCAACTAGCTGCAATCTGCTTCCTCACATGCCATTTTCTCATTATCCTTTTTAAATTTAGTACTCTGCTCCATGATTCATTTTCACCATGAATCTTTAGCAGCATTATATATGCTGCGGGATGATGTTCCTTCAATCTTCGAATTCCCTTTTCGGCAAATTCACCAAATTCCAAACTTGAATGCATCGTGCAAGCTCCAATGAAAGCACCCCAAACTACGACGTCGGGCTCCATGGGCATTTCCTCAATTAGCTTCTTTGCCTTCTCGAGCTGTCCAGCCTTTCCATACAGGTCTACCATGCATGCGTAGTGCTCTAACTCTGGTTGTATCCCATACTTTGTCTTCATGCAGTTGAAGAACTTAGCACCTTCTTCAACCAGTCCTCCATGAACACATGCTGACAAGAGATTAATGAATGTTATTGGATCAGGCTTAGTACCGATTTCAACCATGCTTTCAAAAATTTCTAATGCTTTTTTTCCCGGCCCATGCCAGGCATATCCTCCCATAATTGCATTCCATGAAGCAATGTTTTTGTTCGGGATGTTTGCAAAGATGCAAAATGCAGCATCAATTGCCCCACAATTTGCATACATATCGACAAGGGAGGTCAAAACAACCACGTCATCTGATTCAGGGATACCACACTTTACGATGCTCGAGTGAACTTGCTGACCCATGATAAGAGAAGATGCCCCCGCACACGCATTTAAAACACAAGAATAATGGAAAACATTTGGCCGGCTCCCCGATTTAACCATCAGGACAAACAGCTTCAGAGCATTCTCATGCTTTTCATTCTTCACATATCCATTGATCATCGCCGTCCATGAAAACACATCCCTCACGCTCATCCTATCAAAAACAGATCGAGCTTCGTCAATCCTTCTGTTCCTGACATAACCGCTTAGCAAACAAGTCCAAGAAACAACGTCCTTCTGGCTCTCCGGCATTAAGTGAAAGAATCTCTTTGCCTCCTCCACACGTCCCATTTCCATATAACCACTCACCAGAGCATTCCACGACGAAGCAGGTTTCACCGAAAGCTCATCGAAAACTCTTTTCAAAGCTAACGGATCGCCAACATTTGCATAGCCTTTCATCAATGCCGAACCAACGACGACGTCAGATACCATCCCCAAACAAACTATACGGGCATGAATTTGCGGGACTAAAATTTTGAACCTAGTGTCCAAAAAGGAGCTGATAGCCATGGATATGGTGTATGCATTAGGCAAGACACCGCATCTCCCAAGTTCTCCGAAACAACCATACACATCCTCTGGCCTTCTAGCTCTGTAATAACCCGACAGCATCGTGTTCCACGAGACGACATCCTTAAGGGGCATTCCGTCGAACAAGTCTCGGGCTTGATGCAAAGGGCGGTTCCGAACATAATCCCGGAGCAATATATTCCAAGAGAAGACGTCACCAGAAGTGGGTACGCGATCAAAGCCTTCGTGGGCATCTCCCAAGTTCGTGCTTTGAAGGCGAGATTTCAGTAGGGCTGTCGGAGGGAGAGCGCGGATGCTGGGAAAACTTGTGAAAGGGAAGGCCTTGTTCCTCACCGTCTTGCACATGGTCGGTGCGCGAGCTGACGAGCGAAAGAGCTTGCAGGATCAATATCACCTCCCGTGGCATTCCGTCTCAAACTTGCTGTCGGAAGTCCTCCACTGAAAAGAGCAGGCGCGAGGACGACGACGACATGATCACCGAACAGGAACCCGGTCTTTGGTTTCGGTCCCAAAAGAGAATGAAAGATCCTTGAATTCCTCGAAAACCCAATAAATCACTGTCGTTTTCAAATCTTGCGGTTCTGTTCCGTCCTAAATGATTCGATTTTCTTGAAGTCAATATATCTTCTTTTCGAGCAAAACCCACCTCGAATGGACAAAATTTGGACTCCATGAATCACTTGATTTCATGTTCTGAGTTCGAGGTTTGCTCATAGTCGTATGGTTAGGCCATTGCTCCAACAATCATTGAATCTCGAGGGACCTATCTGATCGGAAATTAGCTTGATTTCTACACTTCTATCGTTTGGACACCCAAAATCGAACTTTTGTTTCATGCTGAGGTGGTTACATCGATCTGATTCAAAGGTAGTTGGTGTTTTCCCGTGATGTTTTATCACAATGGCCGTTTATAGATATGACGAAAAAGATGATTACATTGTGATCGGATATCAAATTTTTTGAGATTCTTACGTGATTGCTACTTGGGTCGACACAAGGACAAATGCGGTACAAATTTGTGATCAACCCCAAAGGTTTCTTGCGATTCGCTGTTCGTCGTTATGGTCCGTCGGTCCGCATCACTTTCAGCTAATAATGGCCATGCGAAAACTAACACGACACAGGAATGCTATTACAACAACTGTGAACAACCTATACCGGTCATAGCAGCGACATCGATGGATCGAAAGCAGTAGTTGCCTAATGGTCCTCAACTTCAGGCGATTACTGAAGCTCATGGTCTCCCACCGGCCAAAGTTCTGTAGAGTTCATCGATCTGCACCTGTCCAGATGCCACAAAGTGGGTGTCCTCCGTTGTTGAGTTAGGCATCAAATGCCGATAGTCATAACGAGAACGGAATGAAACATTTACCTGATAGTGGCTTAGCAGTTTGTTTCTCTTCTTCTTGAGCGTTGCGGTCACCAGATCTCTTTCCATGTCGAACAGGAGCGGTTCGAGGATGACTCCTTTGATGTGCTCGAAGCCCCTCAGCTGATGAGAAAAGCGGCGGTAAAGCGATTCCGAGCAAAGGACAAATAAAGATTCAAATGGACGAGATCAACTCAGGTTCTATAGGATTATCTGATGTCCAACAGCATATACCTCGTTTCTTTGGGCAATGTCTCTGAACTCAGCAAGGATGTGCTCTTTCAACAGATTGAGAGAACAAAGTTCGGTAAAGGACCCTGGGTAACCGTTCGCGACCGCCCACTTTCTGGTGTTCTCTTTGTGCGGTACGACGACTGCGACGAGCATTGATTTGAAGCTGTCCCCATAGACCCAAACCTTAACAAGCATGAAAATACGGGAAGTGAGTGAGAACTCTGGATTGTTTTCTATTGCCAATCTAGTGATCGAGGAAATTGTAGAGATTGCAAACGGAAAGCCATGATGCCTCACATCTTCTACTATTGTAGTGACTCCATAAACATTTTCCAAAAACTCGAGCGCAACATACTCTCCTTGGGAGAGCTTTACAAGATTCTTCTTCCGATCGATGATCTTGACGATGCCATTAGGAAGTATTTCCCCAATGTCCCCTGAAAGATCGCAGAAGTTGCTAGTGAGTACTGTCATCATGCGACTTATTCGGATCGGTGTCCATTCACATGAAGGATAGCATGCGGAATCTAATGTCGGCCAAACCTGTATAGAACCAGCCGTCCTTTATAGATTCTCTTGTCAACTCGGGATTTTTGTAGTATTCTGAAAAAACGGACTTCCCTCTAACGCATATCTCGCCACATGGAGGGTTCCCCAGTGGATTGTAGCCCATCTCTGGAACTTCTTCTAGGCGCATCTCGTTGTATACGGACACCATGCCGACGGATCCAATCAAGGACATTTCGTCAGGAAATCCGAGAGCTGTTGGCCCGCAGGTTTCGGTCAAGCCTGAAGAAATTTCAAAGTGACCAAATCAGAATTCACTTAGAAGCTGGATAATGTTCGAGTATGTTAGAGTTGCATTATCTGCCATCCATATAATGACCTTAAGCCAAACTAAATAGCATGCCTTGAGATCTCAAGCCAATAGAGATGAGTATCTAATAGCAGAAGCTAAACTAAACGTTGCAAATATGACTTTTCAATTAGATTACGAGATGAAATTAACTAGTCTATAACGGGCCAACTTAGTTTGATTTACTATCATAGATAGAAAAATACACCTGACTTAATAGACTATACGAATTAACATTGAAGAAGATTAAAGTTTCTGTTAATAAGGGGTAATTAAGCCCTTCTTTTTTTATTTTTTGGCTCCAATCAATGTAAAGAATAATAGATATAGTTCATTACCATAGCCTTGAACCACAAAAGCACAGCAAGTAACCCGCAGAAACTCTTCGATCTCGGAGCTCAATGGCGCACCTCCAGATACTATAAGGCGAAGCCTACCACCTAAAATAGCTTTTACCTGCAAGGCGGTTAAGTAATTCAGCAGGGCAAACCACTTTTCCTTTTCTGGGCGAGCGAGCGCCTCTGGTATTGTCATGAAAATATGAACATGAGTGGTGAGTAATGAGATTAAGAGAGAAAAAATTGAAACACGGGACAACCTTCCTGAAAGCCAGCAAATCCGCCAGCGGCGATGCGTCCTTTTGTTTATATCCCAGATTCATCCAGCATAGTTTGCTGTATAAGAAAAGGGGCAATCATACACATGAATTTTTCTTTATTGGTGGGAGCAAAAGACTTCTGCTGTCTATGTGAGGGTGAGAGATCGATTAGCCGTGACAAACCGAAGGAACTTACTGCCTATAGAGGAGATTGAATATCCTCTGCTTCCATGGATTGAGTTCTTCTACGGCCACTTTAATGCCTATAACATAGATAACTTATTTTCAGGGAATTTAAAAGTTCGGAAACAAAATCAATGTAGTGAGACATTTTCTTGCAATCATTTGAACTTTGAAGGGACACTTCCCATACTTTCATGTATCTTTTCGAATACTCGAGGCACGCCCGCAAATAACGTCGGCTTTAACTCCATCAGATCATCTCTCAGTGCTTTCAAGTCCTTTCAGCAACAGAATGAGCATGACTTAGCAAATGAATTACTTCAATCGAGTGCTCAAAAACACGGGACTATAAGTTTAGGAGCAGAACAGACATTAATTGCCCGATGAGTCAAGAGAGCATGTATGAACTTGCATAAGGAGAATGATTAGAATTTTTGGTCGGTCCAAGAATTCTAGCATGGCAGACAGTTGAGAAACTGAATATAATATTAGTGACGTACCCCATGATAATAGCCGACGGCAGCGCCCTTATAAAAAAAATATTCCTCGATGGCACGGTCAAGACTGTGAGCAAGCGGCAAGAAAGATAGATACACATCGTCCACCGTCATCTGTTTGTCCTCAAAAAGCCATGTCAAAACTCACCAGAAGATCAAATTCTCAAAAACAATGAAATACTGAAGATCTAATTTACCTTTTCTTCTAGTTGCTCCAAAAAATGTTCCAATCCTGTTACAAGAGCTGCGATGTTTTCATGTGTGAGAACAACACCTTTCGGATCTCCACTGGTGCCACTGGTGTACATGATTGTGCAGATGTCAAGAGGCCGAGGCGGCAAAACATCCGACGGATTTTCCCTTCCCTGGTGAAAGTCGAATATCTAAAATGAGGAAAGAGATAATCAAGGGCGACACTGTTTGTGATATCCACAAACTAGGATAACGGTTTCGTTTATTTCTCTCCCCATAGCTTTTATGCATTAACCATAGTATATCGGGGTTTTCACAGATTTCAGAGATCAGCATGTGGCTGCACTAAGGCCATGTTCACAGTCAATGACCTCATCGACTAGCAACCCGGCAGATTATTCTCGAACGAAATTAAAAAAATGACAGTGACAAGAACATAAAATTCTTGAGCGCCTGATACATGTAGATCTATAAAGGTGAAAATATCGAGAAACACACCATGTGAAGGAACTCATCCCATGTATAAGGTATAGTCCCGGTTTGAACCACCTTTTCTTTCTCGCCCTCTGCCAAAGACGTAAAGCAAATGATCGCTGCAAACAAAATTTAACCTCCATTAATTGGACTTCCGGCAATTGCAAGAAACCAAGAGCGATCAGAGAAATCCTCACATTTTAGCTTTTTGGCAGGAAGGCAATCTGGATTTAGTAGCTGCAAATCAATGAATAGAGGAGAATTCAGTGTGATTTATTACTGCTGCGCATATCGATATCACTAGGAAACCATCTGATAATCTCAAAAAGCAGACAGAAAAAATCTTTCATGGTACTCACTTCTTTTGCTTTCTTATCTTGGACAAAAACAAAATTTATCTCGGCGTGATCCAGTATGAAGTTAACAGCTCCTGGACCTGCCTCCAAGAAAATCCTCGAGTGAGGCTCAATAAACACAGATTAAAGCAAGAAAATGCTAATAAATCCTATTTAGTTGGAAATCAGCATATAGAATTGCAATCTAGATAAGGCTGCTCATTACTCATTCTTATGTACAGTCTTTCTAATGGAACATATGCTCCAAACATTCAAGAACATTTAATGGCAAACAATCATGTTGCTTCATTAGCTAGTTGACCGATTTTTCGAGTAAATTTAAATTTTGGCCGAAAGCATGAAGCCACTCAGGCAGGAGAGATATAGCTTTACAGCACGAGACACTCGCTCATATACAGTTCAAGATATTAGAATAGGAGATTCCTTGAAGAAACAATACCGAGGGTATCGTAGAGAGGCACACATACCAAACTGTATGCGTTGCAAGCCTACACCAAATTCCCAAAAGCCATTTAGCATAGTCTCAAGACTGGTAAAAACTAATCGAGCGGGGTAGAGAAATGACAGCAATCGGATTGGGTAAGACAAAAAGAAAGTGAGAAACGAACCTCCATTGCCATAGCCCACTGCGGGCAGTTCGCTCCGTAAATTCCCACTCTGGAGCCCTTGAAAGGGAACAAAGATAGCGCTGTGAAACAAGATTGAAATTTGCTCTAAATCACCTAATCTAATCCATCTATGCGTGAGAATTTGCATGTGTGAATCTCTATCAAAAAATTTCAGTAGCGATCACATCCTTACAGGTTCAGCTCCTGATGCACGTAACGCGGAACCAATATGCAAGACTTCGTCGTAGACTTCCTTGTAGGATTTCCAGGCATAAGGTCCTGGCTGCAGCACAAAATGAAAGCACTTCGGAATCGAAAAACGAATTTATATGCATCCAATTTTTGTGCATAATACCTGCTTTTCTAGTGAATAAAAAGTAGCTCCAAAGATTGCAACATTTCACGGAATGTACCTTTCCGCTAATTATTTTGCGCCATCCAAGCATCTTGTTTTTAGGATGCTTTTCAACGGATACCCTGCATCGCATACATTCCTGTCATAAACAGAATCTAGTGACAGTTATATATAGATCCTTTTAAACTAATCCGTGGCATTGCATCCATGATGCTTTACGTTTTGAGCACTCGAGGCAATTCAACCTTAGTATTCTCAAAATACGACAAAGATTTTGCTTCACACACAGGTCCTACTCCGTTTGCTTCCTCTAATTCTCTTTTAACCACTGAAGGGAGGCTTTTTTCGTTTCTGTACTTTTGGCCAAAGCAAGGTTAAAACACTCATTGCCCTTTATGATAAGCGTAGTTGACAACAAGAATTACCTGAAAATGTCCCATGTTGTATTTATGTCGGGATCAGTTGGAGGAAACCCATTTTTGGCAAGTAGATTCCGATAGACGGGGCCGACCGAGGGCTTTCCATCTCGGCCCTCCCTTCCATCCTCGACCTTGGCCGCAAAGAACTTCATTTGCTTTAGCTATGAAACATGGATGACACAAAGACAAAGCTCATGGAACTTTACTAAAGTCATCAGCAGAAGATGTCAACACAAAAAAAAGCGAACTCAACAAAAAAGTCATGAATGGTGCACACCAGAATAGAGAAGCAAGCACTGATGCTCACAAAAAGTCTCAACTCATCATCAAGTTTCCAGTCAAGTCCTCGGACCTTTTAGATGTACTTAATGAAGAATCAAGACACGACAATTTCAACTAATGAGCCGCGCTCAACATAATTAACACTGACGTGACACTCTGTAGTTGACCAAAGAGGATGAAATCTGAAGCTAAAATTTTCACAAAGCAAGGATGAAATTCCCATTAAACAAGCCCAATCAAAGTTATGTTAAAAAAAAGGGGGGAAACCCCCATTTGATCAGTAGTTATGTGGTCAATGGAAAAACAGCAGGAATTGACCAAAAGCTTAAAAATTTGGAGTATGAATGTGGTCGTGGAAAAATCATCAACTTACTCTGCCAACACCCTGCAATTCTGGTGAATGAGTATGATGAAATGGCACTCAAAACATCAACGACTCGCCACCTTCAGATAACTCTTGGGAGAATAACGAAAAAACAGAGGAATTTTAGAAACTATAGCTGAAACCATTAGTGGAATATATAGCCTAAGGAACCATTTTTAAGTCAAAAAGCAAAAAGCTAAAAACTGCATGCGGAGCCCGCAGAGAAAGAAGAAAAACAAGCAAAAAAGAGCGCGACAGAAACCACGACTTGTATTTCGAAGAGCGTGCTAATATAACACCTTTCTCGCACATCCATCTAGACATCCACCGTAAGCTAGAAGACTCGAGTCACATAAGAGCACACTGAAAAAGAAAGAGGAAAATCTTGCCAACAGAAACCTTAAAAACCCATTAGTCTCCCACCATCTTCTTCCCACAATTTACACGTAAAATTACAAATTATGGGTCAAACATGCTAATTAAGAAACAACCCCATGCAGTGACCATTTGGGACAACCGTTCTTGTTCAGTTTAGACGAGAGAGAGAGAGAGAGAGAGAGAGAGAGAGAGAGAGATTCCTCTCGACTCCATTTGCGAGAGTGACATTGCACTGCACGACAACCATGGTGCGGAGGTTGAGGAATGACTTGAATTTAAGGATGGAGAGGTTAGCAACTTAGCCAAACAGGTGATCCAACACAAATTATTTTTAAATCGAGTCTTATCAACAAGTGTCCTACAATACCAACCATAAATGCTTAAGAAGGCATAATCTGATTTTCCAAATGATTTCATGTGACATGAAAAATGAGCGACCGAGAATTTTGAGAAAATATTAAGTAAGTTAATCTTATCACATAAATTATGTGTCACTCTACTTATTAATTACCACGTATTTAAAAAGGACCCACTTTTTAAATTTGTATTTAACCTCTCTCTCCTCCGTTACCCCCTCCCTCTCTCTCTCTCTCTCTCTCTAACTGCCAAAAGAGAACAGGAAGACAATGGAGGAGGCAATGACCATAAATAAGAAATCCTAGAAGATTGACCAAAAAATTGCTCCTTTTGTCCATGGTCGAGTCGCTTGTGGTCGGGTCACAAAGACGACGGAGGAGGTGGCGATTGGACGTAGTAGCGCTCGGCCTAGACCGCGACATGGGCAACTCTGCCGGTGGCGACAGCAAAGGGAGCAGAAGTTGATCGGTTGTGGATGGAGGAGTAAGAGATAAATTGAAGGTTTTTAATTTTTATTCCACATCACTTTGTTGTTGTGGCACTATTTAAATGTGTCAAGTTTTCAGTGATTGTGAGAAAAACAAAAGCCTATCCCATTAGCTAATGACGAGATAGTTGCAAATCACTGAATATTTTCTCCTATGAAACACTCAAGTTGGACCACACCAAGTATCTACAGAAAACTCATTAGGATTTTTTCTTTTCGATAAATAATTCATCACGATTGACAATTCGCACAATTCTGCTTTTGTGCTTGGGAGATTAATAGCCTAAAATGTAATCATAATTTCTCTACTGTCTCATAAAATGAATAAGAGCCGAGGAACAAAAGATTAGATGGGGGTTGAGCAGGACGTGCTTAAAGATGCAATTGCCATTCACTCTAGGGATTCTATGAGCTTTGGGGTTTGATCCCGGATATGTGCAACCCATTTAAGAATGCATTTCCCATTCAGACCTTACAGATATGAAGAACTACCTGAAACTCTTTTGTCAGCTAGTAGGGCAACGTGTGAATCTAGCAAAGCCGACAATCTTCTTTTCCTGTAATATTGGCTTGCTCATTCATGTCTTGCTGAGATAAAAGAGTCCTTCACATATGTTAAGTATACACTCTTTCTCATAAGACTGCATGCATAACATACTGCATGCATAACGTTTCGACCGTATAAAAGACCCCTTGTACTCTTTTAGTATATATGCTCAAGAAAGCATAAATGAGGGCTTTGTTTAATTAATTAAGGGATAAGTACACTAGAAGTTCTAAAACTTATCATGAAAGTGCAATGGAGTCATAATAGAAAAAGTACAAAAAAATTTCTAAACTATTGCTTTGGTACCAATTCAGTTATAAACTTTTCAATTTAATTAATTTAGTCCTAAACCTTTTCTCATTGGTACCAATTTAGTCCATTTGGCCAATTTAGACCGAAAATCATTAACGTAAACGCTAGCCGTACCATGTAGACATTTTTAATAATTTCTTCTTCTTCTTCTTTTCCATTTGCCTTTTCTTTCCCTTTTCTTTTTGATGATGCTAATCACTAGTTGCCAGCCACCGGCCACAGGCCATCGCCGATGAGAGCTGGCCTCACCTAGGCGAGGGTAGGCTGCGCCTAGGAGAGGGCAAGCTCCGATGAGGGTCGACCTTGCTAGAGAGGGGGGCCTCGCCGGAGCTTGCCCTTGTCCAGGCGTGGCACGACAAGGCCAACCCTTGCTGGCCATGGCCAGTGACCAGTAGTCGGCGACGAGCCACCACTCCAGCAAAAAGAAAAGGGAAAGAAAGGGGAAAGAACAAAAAAGAAAATTATTTAAAAAATTATAAAAAAATGTTTACGTTAGCGCCGGTACGCTAGACAGCCGGCATCAACGTCAACGATTTCTAGCCTAAATGAACCAGATGGACTGAATCAGTACTAATGTGAAAATGTTTAAGACTAAATTGGTCTAATTGAAAAGTTTATGACTGAATTTGTACAAATGTAATAGGTTTAGGACTTTTTTGGTTCGTTTCCCAAATCCTAAAATCTGTCGAATTGATTCAATCAAGTCCGTCCATTAACTTTGTCCAACTTAGCTAACAAAAAATACCAACCTGACTTTTCTTTTTATTATTTTCTCTCTCCTATAAGGCGTTGGCATTGCTTAAACATAAAGCATAAGTCTAAAATGAAGTTGTTTTGATCAAAATATTTGTTTTAACCCAAATCTTAGTTAACTTAGATTAAAAGATAAGCTAAATTTAAAAAAATACAAAAAAAAACCATCACCACCGATGCCCCACCATCACTAGGAAGGGCCGGTGACGGCAGGGCGATGGCCAGTGGGAGTTGCTGGGGCTCGATCGGAAGCCGGCGATTCTCGCCAACCGAAAGCACCCACTTGGCAACGGCTAGCTAGATCTAGGCAAAGGGCAGTGACCCTCGCTAGCCATCGCCCGACCATGTCGGCGATGTTGGGGGTAGCAGCAGTGAGTGCTGCTAGCCCTCACCTGTTATTATTTATTTTTTTTCTTTTGTGTTATTATTTAATTCAAATTTAGCCTTTTCATTTTTTGATCTAATTTAACTAAAATTTAGGTTAAAAATAAGATTTGGACAAAAACGACGTCATTTTAGTTTTATATTTTAGTAACGTCACTGTCACGTAGGAGGGAGACAATAATACAAAAGCCATATTAGCATTTCTCGTTAGTCATTTTAGACAAAGTTGACGAAATGATTTGATTATACCAATTTCACATATTTTAGGATTGAATTGCACTTTTGACTCGATTGTAGTTTTACGATAAGTTTTAGGATTTCGAGTATTCTTAGCATTTCGCTACTAACTAAAATAAATTAATAAAAGGGTTAATACCATGAAAAATCCTAAACTGGTACACGTATGATAATTTTACCCTAAACTATTTTTTTGACCACAAAAAACTCCAAACTGGTACACCTGTGACAAATTTAACCAGAATTATTTTTTTGATCATAAAAAACCCCAAACTAGTATACTTGTGATAATTTTACCTCGAACTATTTTTTTGAAATATTTTTTTAACCATCAAAAACCCTATATTGGTACACCTGTGGCAATTTTACCTCCGAACTAATTTTTTGACTACTAAAAACCCTTAAACGAGTACATTTGTGACAAATTTACCCGCTATTAGTGTCCGTTAAATTATATTAATATCACAAAAAATCACAAATTGATAATCTTGTGACAAACAGAGCAGTAAAACCCAAAACCGGTACACATGTCAATTACCACGTGTCATTGAACTTCGCAATTTGACAGTAAAATTTAACAGAAACTAATAGAGGATAAATTTGTCACAAGTGTACCAGTTTGGGATTTTTGATGGCCAAAAAATTAGTTCGAGGGTAAAATTGTCACAAGTATACCAGTATGGGATTTTTTATGGTCAAAAAAATAGTTCGGGGTAAAATTGTCACAGGTGTACTAGTTTAGGGTTTTTTATCGTCAAAAAAATAATTTGGGGTAAATTTGTCATAAATGTACCAGTTTGGGATTTTTCATGATATTAATCCTTAAAAAAACTAGGGATGTTGCTTCGCCCCACACATAAACTACCCCACCTAATCCTCATTATTATCAATTAACTGAGGATGACCAATCATTAGTGTGACCCTCACAAATCAGTTGAATGGAACATGTTGTAGAAATTTCTAGGAACCCGTCGTGTTTATGTGGAACAAGCACATCGCGGTCATTTTCGAATGATAATTTGGCACAAATTCTACTTAAGTCGAGAAACGCTAGAATTCATAAGATCGACAGAGAATTCACTCGTCATAGACGAGATCGTGGATGAATCCAAGGGACCTATTTGATTGAAATTTAGCCTGATTTCTACTCTTCTATTGTTTGGACATCCAAATTCGAACTTTTGTTTCGTTATCGAGGATGGTTACATTGATCTGATTTTGAAA
Source organism: Syzygium aqueum (assembly GCA_031216185.1). Taxonomy (NCBI): domain Eukaryota; kingdom Viridiplantae; phylum Streptophyta; class Magnoliopsida; order Myrtales; family Myrtaceae; genus Syzygium; species Syzygium aqueum. The sequence goes on from CM062238.1 coordinate 15,211,571, forward strand.
GTGGTTGCTGTTTTCTGTGATGTTTATTACAATAGCCATTTACAGATCTGCCATTCACGAAAAAGACGACGACATCGTGGTCAAAGATCAAAATTCTTAAGATTCTTACACAATTGCCTTGGGTTGACGCAAGGAAAAATGCACTACAAATTTGTAATCGACACAAGCTTTCTCGCGAGCTAACACTTTTGTATACGGTGTTCGTCATTACGGTCCCCATCACAGTTCTCAGCTATTGATGGACATGCGGAAACTTAATGCTGTTACAACAACTATGAACGACCTATACTGGTCATAGCAGCGACATCGATGGATTGATGGATCGAAAGCAGTAGTTGTGTAATGGTCCTCAACTTTAGGCGATTACTGAAGTTCATTGTCTCCCACTGGCCAAAGTTCTGTAGAGTTCATCGATCTGCACCTGTCCAAATGCGGCGAAGTAAGTGTCCTCCATTATTGAGTTAGACATCGAATGCCGAGAGTAAATGAGAATGGAATGAAAAATTTACCTGATAGTGGTTTAGCAACTTGTTTCTCTTCTTCTTGAGCGTCGCGGTCACCAGATCTCTTTCCATGTCGAACAGGAGCGGTTCGAGGATGACTCCTTTTATGTACTCGAAGCCCCTCAGCTGGTGAAAAGAGTGGCGGTAACTCAATTCCAGGCAAAGGACAATAAATTAAAATGGACGAGACTAACTCAGGTTCTATGGGCTTGTCTGATATCCAACAGCATATACCTTGTTTCTTTGAGCAATCTCTCTGAACTCAGCGAGGATGTGCTCTTTCAATAGATTGAGAGAACAGAGTTCGGTAAAGGACCCTGGGTAACCGTTCGCAACTGCCCACTTTCTGGTGTTCTCTTCATGTGGTACGACGACTGCGATAAGCATTGATTTGAAGCTGTCCCCATATACCCAAACCTTAACAAGCATGAAAATAAGGGAAGTGAGAACTCTCGATTGTTTTCTATCGCCAATCCAGTGATTGAGGAAACAATAGAGATGACAAATAGAAAGCCATGATGCCTCACATCTTCCACTATTGCGGCGACTCCATAAACATTTTCCAAAAACTCGAGCGCAACATACTCTCCTTGGGAGAGCTTTACAAGATTCTTCTTCCTATCGATGATCTTGACGATGCCATTAGGAAATATTTCCCCAATGTCCCCTGAAAGATCACAGAAGTTGCTAAGTACTCTCATGATGCAACTTATGTGGATTGGTGTCCGTTCACATGAAGGAGAGCATGCGAAATTTAATGTTGGCCATACCTGTATGGAACCAGCCGTCCTTTATAGATTCTCTTGTCAACTTGGGATTTTTGTAGTATTCTGAAAAAACCGTCTTTCCTCTAACACATATCTCACCACATGGAGGGTTCCCCAGCGGATTGTAGCCCATCTCCGGAACTTCTTCTAGGCGCATCTCATTGTATAAGGACACCGCACCGACAGATCCAATCAAGGACATTTCGTCAGGAAATCCGAGAGTTGTTGGCCCACAGGTTTCGGTCAAGCCTGAAGAAATCTCAATGTGACTAGATCATAATTCATGTAGAAGCTGGATAATGTTTGAGCTGCATTATCTGCAACCCATTTGATGACCTCAAGCGAAAACTAAAAAGCATGCCTTAAGATCAAGCTAATAGGGATGACTATCTAATAGCAGAAGCTAAACTAAACATTGCAAGTATGACTTTTCAATTAGATTATTAGATGAAAATAAGCAATCTTCAACAGGCCAACTTAGTTTAATTAACTATCATATATCAAAATACACCTAAATTAATAGACTACACAAATAAACACTAAAGAAGATTAAAGTTACTGTTAAGAGGGGATAATTAAGCCTTTTGTTTGGCTCCAATAATAGAATGTGCTAAGGATGCAGTTCATTACCATAGCCCTGAACCATAAAAGCACAGCAAGTAACCCGCAGAAATTCTTCAATCTCGGAGCTCAATGGCGCTCCTCCAGATACTATAAGGCGAAGCCTGCCTCCTAACTTAGCTTTTACCTGCAAGGCGATTAAGTGAATTCAGTAGGGAAAACCACTTTTCCATTTCTGGGCGAGCAAGCGCCTCTGGTATCATCATGCAAATATGGACATGAGTGGTGAGTAATGAGACTAAGACAAATTGAAACATGGGACAACCTTCCTGAAAGCCAACAAATCCGCCAGTGGCGATGCATCTTTTTGTTTATATCCCAGATTCATCCAGTGTAGTTTGCTGTATAAGAAAATGGGCAATCATACACATAAATTGTTCTTCTCTGGTAGGAGCAAAAGACTCTGCTGTCTTGGTGAGGGTGAGAGATCGATTAGCTGCGACAAACAGAAGGAACTTACTGCCTGTAGAGAAGATTGAATATTGTCCGCCTCACTGGATTGAGTTCTTCTAGTGTTACTTTAATGCCTATAACATAGAGAACTTATTTTCAGAAAATTTATTAGTTAGAAAATAAAATCAGTGTAGTGAGACATTTTCTTGCAATCATTTGAACTTTGAAGGGACACTTGCCGTACTTTCATGTATCCTTTCGAATACTCTGGGCACGCCCGCGAAAAACGTCGGCTTCAACTCCATCAGGTCATCTCTCAGTGCATTCAAGTCCTTTCAGCAACAGAATGAGCATGACTTAGAAAATGAATCACTTCAATTGAGTGCTCAAAAACACGGGACAAGAAGTTTAGGAGTAGAAGAGACATTAGTTACCCAATGAGTTAAGAGAGCATGTATGAACTTGCATAAGGAGAATGATTAGAATATTTGGTTGGTGCAAGAATTCTAGCATGACAGACGGTTCAGTAACTGAATATAATGTTAGTCATGTACCCCATGATAATAGCCGATGGAAGCGCCCTTATGAAAAAAATATTCCTCAATGGCACGGTCAAGAATGTGAGCAAGCGGCAAGAAAGATAGATACACATCGTCCACTGTCATCTGTTTGTCCTCAAAAAGCCATGTCAAAACTCACCAGAAGATCAAATTCTCAAAGACAACGAAATACCGAAAATCTAAGTTACCTTATCTTCAAATTGCTCCATAAAGAGATCCATCCCTGTTACAAAAGTGGTGAGGTTTTCATGTGTCAGAACAACACCTTTCGGATCTCCACTGGTGCCACTGGTGTACATGATTGTGCACATGTCAAAAGGCCGAGGCGGCAAAATGTCCGACGGATTCTCCTTTCCCTGGTGAGAGTCGAATATCTAAAATGAGGAAAGAGATAATCGAGGGCGACACTGTTTGTGATGTCCACAAACTAGGATAACGGTTTCATTTATCTCTCCCCATAGCTTTTATGCATTAACCATAAAGTAATATCAGGGTTTTCACAGATTTCAGGAGTCAGCCTGTGGCAGCACCAAGGCCATGTTCACAGTTAATGATCTCATCGACTAGCAACCTGGCAGATTATTCTCGAACGAAAATAAAAAAAAATGGCCTGATATATGTAGATCTATAAAGGTGCAAATATTGAGAAACACACCATCTGAAGGAACTCATCCCATGTATAAGGTACAGTCCCGGTTTGAACCACCTTTTCTTTCTCGTCCTCTGCCAAAGACGTAAAGCAAATGATCGCTGCAAACAAAATTTAACCTCCATTAATTAGACTTCCAGCAATTGCAGGAAGCCGAAAGCGATCAGAGAAATCCTCACATTTTAGCTTTTTGGCAGAAAGGCAATCCGGATTTAGTAGCTGCAAATCAATGAATCGAGGAGAATTTAGTGTGATTTATTACCGCTGCGCATATCGATATCCCTAGGAAACCATCTGATAATCTCGAAAAGCAGAAAGAAAAAATCTTTCATGGTACTCACTTCTTTTGCTTTCTTATCTTGGACGAAAACAAAATTTATCTCCGCGTGATCCAGTATGAAGTTAACAGCTCCTGGACCTGCCTCCAAGAAAATCCTCGAGTGAGGCTCAATAAACACAGATTAAAGCAAGAAAATGCTAATAAATCCTATTTATTTGGAAATCAGCAGATAGAATTGCAATCTGGACAAGGCCGCTTATTATGCATTCTTATGTACAGTCTTTCTAAAGGAACTTATGCTGCAAACATGCAAGATCATTTAATGGCAAACAATCAAGTTGCTTCATTAGCTAGTTGACCAATTTTTCGAGTAAATTTAAATTTTGGCCCAAAGCATGAAGCCACTCAGACAGGAGAGTTATAGTTCTACAGCACGAGACACTCGCTCATAGATAGTTCAAGATATTAGATTAGGAAATTCCTTGAAGAAACAATACCGAGGGTATCGTAGAGAGGCACGCATACCAAACTGTGTGCGTTGCAAGCCTACACCAAATTCCCAAAATCCATTCAGCATAGTCTCAAGACTGGTAAAAGCTAATCGAGCAGGGGAGAGAAATGACAGCAATCAGATTGGGTAAGACAAAAAGAAAGTGAGAGACAAACCTCCATTGCCATAACCCACTGCGGGCAGTTTGCTCCGTAAATTCCCACTCTGGAGCCCTATGAAAGGGGACAAAGATAACATTGAAACAAGATTCAAATTTGCTCTAAATCACCTAATGCAATAATCCATCAATGCATGAGTATTTTCATTTGTTGATGTCTATCGAAAAATTTCAGAAATGTTCACATTCTTACAGGTTCAGCTCCAGATGCACGTAATGCGGAACCTATATGCAAGACTTCGTCGTAGACTTCCTTGTAGGATTTCCAGGCATAAGGTCCTGGCTGCAGCACAAAATGAAAGCACTTCAGAATTGAAAATCGAATTCATAGGCATACAATTTCTGGGCATGATACCTGCTGTTCTAGTAAATAAAAAGTAGCTTTAAAGGATGCAACAATTCACAGAATGTAAATGAAACCTTTCCGCTGATTATTTTGCGCCATCCGAGCATCTTGTTTTTAGTATTCTTTTCGACAGATACCCTGCATCACATATATTCCTGTCATGAGCGGAGTCTAATGACGGTTATATATAGATCCTTTTAAACTAATCCATGACATTGCATTCGTGATGCTTTACTTTTTGAGCACTGGAAGCAATTCAACCTTAGTATTCTTCAGACGGGACAAGATTTTGCTTCACACACAGGCCCTACTCTATTTGCTTCCACCAATTCTCTTTTAACCATTGAAGAGAGGCTTTTTCCGTTTCTGTACTTTTTTTTGGTGGAGCAAGATTTAAACACTCATTGCCCATCCTTTTTTCTTACCTGAAAATGTCCCATGTTGTGTTTATGTCAGGATCAGTCGGAGGAAACCCATTTTTGGCAAGTAGATTCCGATAGACGGGGCCTATTGAGGGCTTTCCATCTTGGCCCTCCCTTCCATCCTCGACCTTGGCCGCAAAGACCTTCATTTGCTTCTGCGAAACATGGATGACACAAAGACAAAGCGGATGGAACTTTACTAAAATCATCAGCAAAAGATGTCAACTCAAAAAACAAAAAAAGCGAACTCAACAAAAAAGTCATGAATGGTGCCCACCGGCGTAAAGAAGCAAGCACTGATGCTCACAAAAAATCTCAACTCATCATCAAGTTTCCAGTCAAGTCCTCAGACCCTTTAGATGTACTTAATGAAGAATCGAGACACGATAATGTCAACTAATGAGCCGTTCTTAACATAATTAACTTTGATGTGACGCTCTATAGTTGATCAAAGAGAATGAAATCTGAAGCCAAAATTTTCACAAAGCAAGAATGAAAACAAGCCCAATCAAAGTTTCGTTAAAAAAAGAAGGGGAAAAAACCCATTTGATCAGTAGTTATGTGGTCAATGGAAAAACAGCAGGAATTGACCGAAAGCTTAAAAATTTGGAGTAAAAATCTGGTACTGGAAAAACCATCAACTTAATCTGCTAACACCCTGCAATTCTGGTGAATATGAGTAAGATGAAATGGCACTCAAAACGTCAACGACTCGCCACCTTCAGATAACTATCGGGAGAATAACGAAAAAACAGAGGAATTCTAGAAACTATAGCTGAAACCATTGGTGGAATATGCAGCCCATGGAACCATTCTTTAGTCAAAAAGCAAGCTAAAAACCTGCATGCAGAGCCAGCAAAGAAAAGAAGAAACAGAAGCAAAAAACAAAGCGACAGAAACCAAGACCTTTATTTCGAAGAGCATGCTATAATAGACAAGATGATACCTTTCTCGCACATCCATCTTGACATCCACCGTAAACTAAAAGACTCAACTCACATAAGAAAACGTAGAAAAAAAAGAAAAAAAATCTTGCCAACCGCAACTGCCAAAACCCATTTGTCTCCCACCATCTTCTTCTCCCAATTTACATGTAAAATTAGAAATTATGCGTCAACAATGCTAGTTAAGGCACAACCCCTTGCAGTGATTATTTGGGACAAGCGTTCCTGTTCAGTTTAGCCGAGAGAGAGAGAGAGAGAGAGAGAGAGAGAGATTACTTTCGATTCCATTTGCGAGAGTAACATGGCATTGCACGACAACCTTGGTGGGAGGTTGAGGATTGGCTTGAATTTAAGCATAGAGAGATGAGCCAAATAAGGAGAAAATTATTTAAAAAGTCTTAAATTTATTATATTTTTATCAATTCAGCCATAAATCTTTATAATTATGCCAATTGAATTCTAAACATTTTCATATTTTGCCAATTGAGTCTATCCGATCAATTTTAACCGAAAATCGCTGATGTAAATATCGGTCATCCTACATTGCATGGTTGGTATTGACGTAAATAATTTTTAATGATATTCTAATATCTTTTCTAATTTTTTTATTAACTTTTCTATTTTTTTTCCTTTTTCCCTTTGCCGACCTCAGGCGAGGGCTACCCTCACTAATCCCTGCTAGCCCAGGCAAGGGTGACCCTCACCGATCCAACAAGTTCGGCCCTTGGTTGAGACCGGCGGAGGGAACAAGGGAAAAAGAAAAAAGAAATGAAAACAAAAAAAATAAGATAAAGGAAAAAGAAGAAGAAAAAGGTAGAGAAGGGAAAGAGAAGAAAAGAAAAGAAAAGGGAATAATAACGTAATAGTCCCTGAAGTTTGGCTTAATATATAATTTGATCTTTAAACTTTTAATTTGTTCAATGTAGTCCTTGAACTTTTGATACATATTCAATGTAGTTCTTGGACTATATGAATATGTTTGATGTAGTCTCTAAATTTGAATTAATGGAAGGATTAATTTGAACATGTTCATATAGTTCACAGAATAAATTAAATAAATACCAAAAGTTCAGAGATGACATTATACAAATTAAAAGTTTAGATAACACATTGCATATTGGGCCAAAGTTTATGGATTGTTTGTGTCATTTTCCCAAGAAAAAAATGGAAAATTGCAAAAAAAAAAATTGAAATAAAAAATATTATTAAAAATTATCTACATCAACATCGGCTATGCCATTTAGGATGATTGACGTCTACGTTAGCAATTTTCGGCCAAAATTGGTCAATTGGACTCAATTGACAAAACATGAAAATATTTGTGACTCAATTGGTGGTTTATAACTGAATTGACAAAAGTGCAATAAATCTATGACTTTTTAGACAATTTTTCGCAGTCCACCACAAATCATTTTTAAATCGAGTCTTATCGACAAGTGTCCTAAGATACGGATCATACATGCTTAAAAAGTACAATTTGATCTTTTAAACAATGATTTCATATGATATGGAAAAACCTGTCGATCGAAGAATTACAAACTGAGTAGCAAGCATTCAACGGGACTCTTTAACACATTCTTTTATTTTATGTGATCGCGGACCACGGAGAATTAGACAATTGGTAACTTCATAATTTCTGCTCATCTCATTTACACTGTTGTGTATCAATTCCTCCCAAAGAAGTTTCCTACTCTTGAGCATCTCAACTTAGTCTAATGAAACTTACACATGAATATAATAATGATGGTGAGCATACAATAAGTCTCAGAAAAAATGGAAAAATAAAAATCTTGCCGTGAGGAATGGCCCCATGGTGATTTAATGAGTTGGTTGGAGCAGGTGACTGGCTTTGATGACATCTCACTGTCTCTTTATTTATTACACAACTTGTGTTTTTGCGTATGATTATGCAAGAAGATCTTTGCAAGAAAGTCTTGCTTCTGTTTCTTCGGAAACACGTTGTAGTGTTGAATTAGACAAAGATGTATATTATCAAAAAAGAATATTTTGTTCGGAACTTCAGAACCAGACTATAAATGGGGTTTTCATAGTCTCTCAAGAGATCAATCCACCATCCCAAAAACTCTGTACCCAAGTTTTTTTCCGTTGTACCCCCTACACTAAAAACCGTATCTCGCAAATACTTTAAAAGTTTTTAATGAACCACAAAGATTAATTATCTTGCGATTTATCGGCCAATAATCCCCGAAAATCCGATCCTTCAACAGGTAGTGTCATAATAATGCTAGAGTATTCGCCAAGGATATATCGCTCAAGATATGAACACTGAACAGGTAGGGAAAGACTAGTAAAAAATAAAGAATGTACCGCTCATAGGCGTGCAGAATGCTTCAAGAGATAAATCAAGAACGACGACGTTTTAGAATAATGTTACATGCGCAAAGTCTTAGTTAAGAAGAGTCATTATAGCAAATGCTTTGAAGGTTATGGTTTGGCATATACTATATTAAGTAGCACTTCACTTTAATGCATTAACTATAAATACATAAGGAAAAAAAATCATTCGAAAATTTTGTGAAATCACTATCGGTCGTTCTAAAAGTTTAAACTGTTAGATGAAAGTACTTTAACACTCCACATCACGCGTAAACCAAACTCTGGCTTAAGAATAAAAATATTAAAATACATGACTAGAGAATCAAATAAAAATTTAGAAAGATTTGAAATCAAAATCTGTTATTGATGTATGGAGTGATTGTACTTGGATGACTTAGGCTACGCATGACAACGATTCTGTGCCCGGAAACAGATTTTGCTCAGAAATGATTCTTTTTTATTCTGTGCCCGGAATTGATTCTGAGCATTTTAAGGCGTTTGTTAACGGCCCAAAATTCCATTCCTGGAATAGAAAAAGAACAGAAATGTGTTTGGTAACGCCTCAAAATTTCTTTTTATTAATAATATTTTTAAATATTTTAATATTTCTTTCTTTTTTTTCTTTTCTTTTTTTCTTTTCCTCCTTAGCCATGGCCTGCTCGTCGGCCATGACCGGTAAAATATTTTTTTTATTAATAATATTTTTATTAAAATTATTTTTTCTTTTTTTTTGCCATGGCATGGTATATTTTTTTTATTAATAATATTTTTATTAAAAATATACATTTTTATTTTTTTGGGCCATGGCCTGGTTGCCAGCCATGGCCGGTAAAATATTTTTTTATTAATAATATTTTTTATTAAAAATATATATTTTTATTTTTTTGGCCATGGCTGGTAAAATATTTTTTTATTAAAATATTTTTATTAAAAATATATATTTTTCTTTTTTTTACATGGCCTGATCGCCAGTCATGGCCTGTAAAATATTTTTTTATTAATAATATTTTTATTAAAAATATATATATATTTTTATTTTTTTTGGCCATGGCCTGATCGCCGGCCATGGCTGGTAAAATATTTTTATTAAAAATATATTTTTATTTTTTTGGCCATGGCCTGGTCGCCGGTCATGTCCGGTAAAATATTTTTTATTTTAATAATATTTTTTATTAAAAATATTTTTTTATTTTTTTGACCATGGCCTGGTGGCTGGCCATGGCCGATAAAATATTTTTTATTTTAATAATATTTTTTATTAAAATATTTTATTCTCATCAGATTCGACGAGGGCGGTCCTCGGGCCGGACATTAGAAGCTACATTAAGAACCAAAAAAAGGAAGAAGAAAAAAAATTGATTCTCAAAATTGTTCCCAGAATTAAGAAGCTACTTTTTTTTTATTCTTGATTCTGCTCCAAAACTGATTCTGGGAACAATTTTTGATAGAATTGTGCCCAGAATAAAAAAATTAAATAAACGCATTTCTGTTCCCAAACTGATTCTGGGAACAAAAGAACAGAATCAAATACTGTTTGGCAAGTTGTCATGCGCAGCCTTAATCACTTTAAGACAGTCTCTGTACAAACAGTGAATTCTGCCAAGCATGGCAGTGTGTGTTGAAACTCTTTCTCCACCCTTTTTGGGTAGATATTCAATTCATTGTGCCATTTTAAGACAGCATTCCACCGTTAGAGGACTGATATAGACGGGTGCAAAAGGATCGAAAACTGCGTGAATTGCCTTGGATTACCCGAAATTGGATCGAAACCGTTGGTTTGTAGGGGAATTGATTTGATTTCCGATTTCAATTTTTAGGAATCAGTGGGTACCGGTTCGGTTCTCGATTCCAAGTGTGGAATTGTCCGCTCATCCGGACTTGACCGGTAATATAATAATAAATATAATATATTTATTTAATATTCATTTTTTAAAAAAAAGAAAAATTATAAATCTCTAAACTAAACCTAACTCGCTCGATGCTCACAGCCTCACATTGAGCCGAGAAATATCTTCTTTCGCTTTCGCCTCATGCTTACTCTCTTTTTCTCACTCTTCTCGGTCGATGCTCACCTCACCGTCTCCGATACTCCATTTTCGTCTCCATCTCTATCTGTTCGTTTCTGTCCTTGACTAGTGGAACCAGTTTCATGGACCTACCCGAGAATCGGACTGGACCGGCGGTCCGGTTTCCGGTTGGATCAATAGAACCAATGGGTAATTCTCGATTTTAATTTTTTGAAACCGATCCTTAATGAGTAGTTTCCGGTTCTAAAATGGGAACTGCCCATTCGGACCATAGTCACCCCTAAACTGATGTTGGTCCTCGCCAAATGTCATTCCTGCGACGCCAGTCCATAAAGGTGTCGTTGCTTTGATGTACTGGAGCCTGCTGCATAGCTGCTGCATGCTGCGACGTCACTAACTACGACGCACAAAGCCCTGAAGTTTTGTATTTTTAAGATTTGTTTTTTTTTCTGTCAAACGTCAATTTAGAAGAGAAAAATGAGATTACCTACGAATGACACCGACGTGAATTTAATATGGTTGGAATCCATCAGCAGAATCGGTTGTGTTTTTCAACAGCCGCATGGTTTGGATCATCTCAGGTTTCCATGTAATGCTGTGTTATCACCGACAATGCATGCAATGAGAGTCATGGGATCAATGTGTAACAATGATGTGTTATCGCCAACCATTAGTCATCCCACTTGTTCTACATCCGTGATTATCCCACTTGTTCTACGTCCCACCACGGATGCAGAACGAGTGGTTAACTGCGACCATAATTTGTAAAATTTAAAGACTATCTCTCTTGTGTTGCAACAGCCATCACGCCATGCCACGCTCCAATGTCGTGTCACGTCATGTCATTGCCGTCCCTCCAGTTGAGCCGTCTCTCTCCCTAACCCCGTGCCCCCATCCCCCAACGGCCCAATTTGGTCATATAATTGTAAAAGAAAGGGAAATAAAGACATGAAAAAGAAATGGAGAGAAAATCAAGATCGTCATTCAATAAATCCAATGACGGAGTCGCTAATCTCTCAAGCGATAAATTTAAAACATAGAGTGTTCTAATTCTTTTTTCGTAGGATAGGCATTCACAACACACAAAAAAAAGAGAGTAACTATTTTAATGAGCTTAATTTCACCCTCTTCTTATAAAGAAAGGCGCCTATATAATTGAAACAATAGCTCTCTTTCCTTCAACCCTTGGATGTCGTAGTTCTTTTCATTATGCAAACTTGCAAAGCTTTTTAGAGAGCTCAATGCTACGAAGTCCCTCTTCTTGGACCTACACTCATCTGCCTTCTCTTTAAGTAACTTCGTGGGCCATTGCCACTAGTTATAGTCACAAGCTGTATAGAAAGACATCATGCATTCCCTGTGAAATACTCAAGCCGAACCCCAACAACATATCTACAGACAACTTCGTTGAGTTTATGTCTCGAGTTTGAGTCCGCGCAACAAATTCACTTTCCTATTTGGCTAATTTCGGATGAAGGGCTCACGGCAACACAAATAGAGAAATAAATAAGGCCACTTAGAAAGACAAAATTAGGTGCACACCTCATCTGACCATATCCATTTCTCTTGTGGGGGTAAAACAGTCATTGTCTGAGCAAGAAAAGGAAGCAGCTGAACCGTACATGGACTCCTACCGATAGTGACGTAGAAAAGGAGGAATCTATCACATACATACATATATATATGTATATAAATATGTGTGTGTGTCTTCTTGGAACCAAACAGTAAAATCGAAAGATAGAGCCGCGACAGAATGTGCGAGCATTCTCAAGGTTCGGACGCATGAAGAGGATCCAGATTTGTGCTGTGAGTTTATCTCATCCAATTGAGTTGTTTACTCGTAAATACTTTAGGTTTGAGCTTAAATCTAGATATAGGAAAAACTGGAGTATTTGAGCGATTTGTAACTCTGATTCTCCTATTATAGTGAATTATTTGTTACTGTTTCTCTCCATTGATATATGTACTGATATTTGGACCGAATCACGTAAATCTCTTATGTCATTTATCGTTCTTCGTTTATTTCTCTGGTATTTTCGCATTGACTTAATTTACAAAATTTTATCGTTTTCTCGTTATATTCCAACAAACTCATTAGGATTTTTTGTTTTCGATGGGTGATTCATCAGGATTTACAATTCAAGCAATTCTGATACTGCTCAAGCTGCTTTGGTGCCTAGAATGTTGTCATAACCTCATTACTGTCGCATGAAACGAATAAGAGCCGAGGAAGAAAGATTGGGTGGGAGTTTAGCTGGATATGCTGAAATCTTATGATTGCATTCAATGGCCGTTCATTCTAGAGACTCAATGAGCTTTGGGGCTTGACCCCAGATATGTGCAACTCGTTCAAGAGTGCATCTGCATTGTGTCGACTTGTCAATGGTTCACCTTATGGTCGAATAGAGCCCTTGAGAGGACTCCGGCAAGGAGAACCACTCTCTCCTTTCCTCTTTGTTTTGAGAATGGAAGTGTTATGTTGCATTCTTTCCCGCGATGAACATGCCAGGAAGATTCATGGCATTGAAGTAGGAAGGAATAGGCTGCAAATCACCTCTTCTATATGCCGATGATATCATTTCATTCACCAAGGCATCCCACTCAGACCTTATAGAGATGAATAGCTGCCTGCCTCGAACTCTTTTGTCAACCATGAGGACAATGTGTGTGCGTGACATCACTAGATTTACTCACTCAAGGTATTATCTGCTTTAACCCGTCCTATATCAAGTCTCATGTTTTGTCTTTTAGCGTAGACCTGTCAAAATGGATGATAAATCAATTTCTTAACCCATATATTAATAATCACTAAGGTTTCCCTATTGGTCACCCTTCCTACTTGGAAATGAGGAAGTGGGGAATTCGAATCCCCATCTTCTCAAGAGCTTAGAGGTGAAGACATATAATTTCAGATGTGGGTTACGACTCTCACGCCTTGCAAGAGGTAGTGCAAAAGTCTCAGAGTGAGTTAAGAGTCAAAGTATGACAGAAAAAAAAATCCATATATTAGTAAATGAGTAATAAATGAGATTTAAACTCAACTTATCATTCTCACTTTCACTTAATCTTATGCTCTCTCATTCTGCACTCTCATCTCTGTTTGGATATAAATTTTTCTAGATTTAGTTAAATATGAAAGTGTTTTAGCAATATGAGTCGGGTATGAATCGAGTATGTCTACTTTGGCGTACATGCAATGCTTTTCTAGGAGGTTACCAACCTAGTATTGCTCTAGCATGAGCATGTCTAACTTTGGAGCTCCAAACAAAATTTGCGGTTACGTCAAAAGCGCTTCTATGAAATAATTCTAGTTTTCACCTATTTATTCCAAGCAAGCTCTCTCCCTGTTCGATGCACAACTCGGTTCATTCATGTTCCGTTCGCCATGCTAGAAGTCTGCCAGGAGTTTATGTTAAAAAATAAGCTAAAAAAATTATATTCAAAAACAAATTAATTTTTTTTAAATAAAGATTGCCACTATCGCCCCACCATCGCTAGGAACGGCCAACAATGGCAGGGTAATGGCGGTACCCACTTGATAATGGTTGACTAGATCTAGGCGAGGGTTGGCGACCCTGCTAGTCATCGCTTGACCATTGTCGAACTTTCCAGCGATGTTGGGGTGGTGAGGGCTGCTACATGCCCTCGCCCGGTTTTTTTTTCTTTTGTGTTCTTTTTCAAATTAAATTTATCCTTTTAATTTTTTATCTAATATAACTAAAATTTAGGTTAAAAATAGGATTTTGACAAAAACCATGTCGTTTTAGTCTCATGTTTCGTGTTTTAGTAATGTCGGCGCCGCGTAGAAGAGAGAAAATAACAAAAAAACCATATCAGCATTTTCCATTATGCATGTTGTACGGAGTTAACAGAAAGACTTGATTGCATTTTTTGAAAGTTTTAGAACTCGATTACACTTTTCCGACAAGATTTAAGATTTTGAGTGCACTTATCCCATTGATTGATTAGCATTCAACTGCTAACTAAAATAAATTAAGAAACTAGGGGGTGTTGCTTCACCCCACACATGAACTACCCCACCTAATCCTCATTATTATCAATTAACTAACGATAACCAATCATTGGTGTGACCTTCACAAACCCGTCGAGTGGAACACGATGTGGAAATTTCTAGGGAACCGGCGTGTTTATGTTAAACTGGCACATCGCTGTCATTTTCTCATCAATTTGTGAGAAACCATCGTCCACTTGATTGGAGAATCGGTAGAATTCACGAGATCAACAGAGAAGTCTCTCTGTCATAGACGAGATCGTGGCCTCGTGCATGTGCCTAGAATTTAAGAGTCTGGCCATAACACGACATAAACAAATCAACTATGCACACATTATCCTTTTACGTTTTTTTACATCAATGGAGTGTCCCGGATTCCGAGAGCATCGTATCATCTCGTAGAATGTTTCGTCTATCACATTTTTAACTAAGGCCGATACAACTTTTACTTTGCTGTCATCTATTTAACTTAGGGAAAAGACCACAAAAAAAACCTTAAATTTTACCTATTACGACACACTTACCCTAAACTGTTTCTCACCTATGTGATATATTTACCTTCTCTCTAGATTCCGTTAGATGATTTTTCAGCCAAAACAACGTCGTTTTTATTTCACTTAAGCCATGTGAGCGCCATGTCAATACCATTTGTTTTCCGGTGTCTATGTAGGTAAATTTTTAACAGTTCTCATTAACAAAATTTTGATGGAGAATAAATATGTTACATAGGCACAAATTTGAGATTTTTTGTGTCATGAAAAAAGATTAAAATAAATGTATCACGATGTGCATAATATATGATTTTTAGTGGGATGTCTTTTAACTTATGGCGTTCGAATTTAATGGGGGAAAAACAGGGGAGAAAGAAATCAAATCGGGTGCAACGTTAATGCGTGGCCATCAACAAAGCCACCCGCAGGATCGTGGGGCGCATTGAAAGCAAATGCAAAGGGGGTCCTCCATTCATTGAAACAAGGTGCATCAGTATCGTCCCACACATTTCCAGGACCAATGATAGTATCTATGCCATTACACTTTTGCCCACTTTGACAAGCCTCATTAACAGAGTCGTAATGACCGGCAGATGTGAGGGACATATCATGTTTCCGTGTGAGAGCTTTGGACACTACATGAAAGCAATGGTTTTCAAGAATGCCAGCAAACAGTTGGGCATTAAGGAAACGGTGGATGGGAAGGTGCAAGACGATGACGATTCAGTTCGATTCCTTTGATGGAGCCTTCAATAATGCCAGCTTTGAATCGGTATCGACAGAACCTTTGTGAACAAAAATGAAAAGATATGGGGAAAGAGGGTCTCCTTGTAGGTCGAAAGTAAGGGAGAGGCTCGCCATTCACCTCAATGCCCGTTTTAACGGTCTTCGCACATTGCATGACCCAATTCACCCGCGCTTCATGGAATCTCATTCTACTTGGTCGTGGCTTTCTTCACATCTAATTTTAAAGTTTGTTGACAATTCCTCTTCCTTCTTCGAATTCTCAGTTGATGAATGGCTTATTGTCCGACCGTATATTATTTTGAATTTGTCTTCCGTGTACAAAAGCATTTTGTTCATTGGAAACAAGTGCAGGTAACCAGGGTTTCAACCTATTAGCCATGACTATGGCAAAACCTTACATGCAAAATGGCATAAGCTTATACGTCGAAATTGGTCTAAAATCTCTTGGGCTTGGCACCTTGGGTATGTGGGTGATTTGGGTCCTATTCGGGGAGCGTGTAAATTTCCCGGTGACAGAGAGCTGTCGCACCTCTCTGACTACATCTTCTTCAAGCACTGACTGGTTATGCTGATAAAAGAGTCGCATTTAGACCATCGCTTGCTGACTGAGACACCTGTTCATGTCTTATGTCACTATACTGGGGAAATTTTCAAGAACTGGATGGAAGCTGCAGCACCTTTATGAGCAGTAAAGATTCTAGAAAAGCTGTGGGGTCTGATTTTTAAGGACTGTGGGGTCTCTGCTCATTGATTTTTCCGAAATCGATTCCTCTGTCTCCGTTGAACTGTAGTTGCATGAAAGAATTTTGTATTCTTATCTACCCATTTCCGCCAATAAATTCTGGATGCTTGCTCCACTTCAATAATGCATCTGCTGCTTCCTTCAACTTTGCTGCTAATGGGGCTGAGTTAAGCCTTGTAGATCTCCGGACCTCATCTACAATCCTCTGAGAATCCTCATCCTCTAGACAGATTGCTTCCAATTAAAGGATGGTGATCCGAGCCTAGCGCTGGAAGTTCATAAGCCTCTGCTGCAGGGAAAACAACCCTCTGTTCCAGATTCACTAGAGCTCTGTCTAGTCGTGCACCACGAAAAAAAAATGACATTTAGTGACACCATTTTACCAGATGGACACTCATATGTCATATTAAGGAGGATTTAATGGCGCCTAGAATTACTATCGCGATAGAATTTTAAATCACTATAACATTATCGACAGCATTAGCATACCCGTCCCGACAGTTTTGAGAAGCTACTCTTGCGGAATTTATTGGTACCGTAATGAGAATCTCACATTTGGCGCCTATAAATTTCTTGGATTGGCGTGATATGCCACAAAAGAGAAAGGATGAGATACAGAGCATTATAATAGTATATACGTAGAGCGCTTCCTTGCATCTATATTGCTGCAAATGAGTTGTGAAATGCTTAATGTTCTCTCTTTTTTTCCAGTCGAAGTACCGATTTGATTAATGCTTAACCGAATCGACCAAGGATTGGATTAAATCGAATATGAGTACGAGGCGGTGACAATCGACGGGTGAGTTGAAGTCAGGTTTCGATGAAAGTTGGACTGAAGAGGAAATTGCTAAAAGAAGACCGGACTGTCGAGTAGATATGAGTTGATATTTAGCAGTCGTCAAGCATTAGTGCTCTGAAGAAGGAAAGATAGGATTAATAACATGTTTTTGAATCAACTGATTAACTGTCTAGAAACAGTAGCCGCAAACTGCAGCTACTTGTTTCATGGTATTAACCATCGCAAAAACAATAGAATGAATCCTCGCGATCTTTGATTCATTTTGTTCTGCAAGGATATATTGCCACAACCTCGAACTATGTACATCTTTGTGATTACGAGAAGAGAAATCTGAATAGAAGAAGAATATTTTCATCTAAAATAGCATGTCATCAATTATATGCGAATTTATCGTGCCTTGACAGCATCCATAGGTTCTTATGCATTTGGAACAAGGGGAAAAATGAACAGATGCAAGTGATTACTGATATTTTGAGCATTCGACTCATCTCTATAACTTCTACACTCACACACTCTCTCTCTCTCTCCTCTCTTGTTTCTTTCAATGGCAGATTGTCGAGTTAGATTCGGTTTTTGAACTGCTTAAATGTGGTAGGTGTGCAATCGAACTCCTGATAGCGGCACGGGTTTGAGATTACGTTTACCGAACCCTATAAAGGTAGGGGACATGTTTGGGATTAAAGTTGGTGAGTGTCGGTGATTAACTTTTATCTCCCAGTATCGCACTTTGTATATGTTGCCATTCACTTCCATTCAAATTTCGTGCGTTCTATACACAGTCAAATGTTCTCAATCAAGAATTCAGCAACTTGGTGCTGCTATTGGCAACAATCAGCTAAAAGGGGAAGGCTCATAACTTGCCTGAGGAGGAGAGCCAGAGAACATGTATGAAGGAACCTCTTACTAGATAATTTGACATAGCATTTGTAAATTACAGTTATTAGTTTCCATTTTTCTCTTTTGTTGACGGACTCGGTAAATTTAGAGATGATAGATTTGCTTTCGTCCTCATGTAATTGTTATTATTTTCATGCTGCGGTGCAATTATCGACATTTCGCAAGTTAAATAAATGTAATTTAGCTACGTGCGTAGCTCAGCCATGAGGACCGGGTATTTTCACAAAATGAGAACGACTTTGATGTACACATTGTTTGTATTACAACATTAAGTTTTAACTATGTATTAAGCTCAACCCGTTTTCTCTTCTCATCCAAACAACGTGAGCGATACTTGGTGGGTCTTGTCTGTCTTTCAGGACGGTTGGATCGTGGACCACACTTTCATCAAAGAGAAGAAAAGAGAAAAACAGAGGAGAAGAAACAGATGGACCAGCTAACTAATAAATTCAAGAACCCCAACCAACCACCTGCACTCATTTCTCTCCTGATTCATTCGGATTCATGGAAAATTTATAAGTTTGAGTTTCACCTAATCGAACCAGCCTCATCGTAAATTGAACAACCAAGCGGCTACAAATTACAGTATTTCATGAGGAGATTCTGTGCCAACGCGAAGAAAGGTGAGATTGGGAACTTTAGCATCCGGAGGATCAAAATCATATCGACCATCACATTCAAAACTCATTGCTAGCTAGACCCCAGCAAACATGTCCATTTTCGCCATAAACTCATTGCTAGCTAGACCCCAGCTAACATGAGGCATAGAAATCAAACCAAATCCATGTGGAAAAATGTCCATTTTTGCCACAAATCACGTGACGATCCATAATTTACTTCAGCTCCGTTTCTCTAAGCATTTTGAGGTGGTGTTTAATGGCTCAAAATCAGGCAGAAACTCTGGTGAAAGACAAATCAGGCCACATGCAACGTTTGCATTTCAATGGCATGCATCATATATAAATATTTCTAATCTTAAAATAAGACTAGACTACGTTGATAGGAAAAGGTTACAAGGGTCCTAATCTACTGGATAGAGAGGAATATAAATACATTCTCAACTACTCCAATCAGAACTATGAACTTTAATAGGCAAATGTTCCAAGCAAATACTACAAAACTCTACCATGAACGAACACTTACGAGACCCAAGACAACAAACCTCAAGATCTTGATAATCAGTTAAATTTCCAAGGGAGAAGAGCAGCCAATTGTTCAAACTTAAGCCGCACACTCAAAATTTGTTCATTGTTGTCTTTCAAGCTCATCCTCAACCGGGCAATCTCGACATCTTTTTTTTCCTTTTCTGACTTCAGCACTGCACATTTTGCTTGCAACTCGGTCATCTTCTTATCAATTTCTTGCATCTGTTCACTAATTTCTCTCTTCTTGCGTTCCTTGTCAGCAATTTCAAGTTCGGTGCCCTTTAACCCATCCTGAAGCAGTTCCTGCTTCTCTTTAATTGCTAGCAACTCGTTCACGTGACTCCGCAGAGCTGTAACCTCAAATCCATGTTTTTCCATGTCACAAAGAGTCTCCAAGCAGCTATCAAAATGGCATCTCGGGTCATCAAATAGCAGGTTGGATATTTTGTCGGTCAAAGATGCAAAAGTTGCCATGATGCCAATAGCTGCTCCTTCACGATATCCTTCTTTACACACCCGAAGAGGAATGAAATGTGGATTTTGTGGTGTTGTTCGGAAAATTTCCATTGATTCAATCATCTTCCAAACAGGCGAGGTTTTCACAAATAACCATCTACTCTCGCCAGACACGCTCTCACCTAAGACGGCAGTCATGCAGGTTTCACGACATTAATACAAAAAACAATAGTTCACAACATTAATTACTCTTTTCTTTTGCCACAAACGATACAAAAGGATTGACACAATTGAGTTGGGCCCATAGCCTCCTAAAGCTAACTTACTTGATCCCTCAATGCATATCGGTGTGTGTATTCCTTCAGAACATGTTGATAGAGGTTGATCTTCATTCGTGTTGGATGTCTCAGCATTGCATAAGTCATTCTTTTTCTTGAAATTCCCAGAACCATTGCCTCCTTCCCTTCTGGACTTATCTGGACCACCTGCAATATAATGATAGAGATCTCAAGCCACAAATACAGAACCACATTGACAATCTCCCAGGTTATGGTGAATTTGGACGCCATTATCTGTGACCATCCGATAAATTCTTGCTATTGATAAAATTAACCATTAGTGATCCATGTGAAAGACGAAGCAATGCGCATTGAAATTGTTCATGCTACATAGCTTGCTTTCTCAGGAAAGTTGGAAGAGGGAGCATATTGTAATATTTTCTGCATCCACGCATAACAAGCAATCAAAAATTGCTAAGAATTTTTTTTTTCCCCAGTAAAATGCCAAAGGTGTGTCTGGGCGGCTTTGCGAAGTAACCCACCATTTCCACCAAGTAGTCAAAAGAATTCACTTCCCAAGTTGATTGAAAGTTCAATTCATTCTTTATTAATGTGGCAGCAAAGAATCTACTAATTGCTAAGGCAACCAAACCCAATTCACTTGGCCAGCAAATATAGGCATGTGAGTTATTTCAATATGCTTAGGACATTGTTGCCCTACCAGAATGAAGTACTCCCAAGCTTGAAGATGGTTCAACTCTCCAGGTAGCATAATCCTTTGAAATTGGTTCACCGACCACCACAGCGCTGGTTACATTGTGCTCCATCCCTACATCAGACATACTTATATGCTTCTGTGCATCACAGCTAGGAGTATACACTGATTAAATCTTTTACAGCATGTTTGGCAGGACATGAAAAGTGAGGGGAAAAGAATTCGATCTTGGGAAGGAGTTGATGGGGAAATTAACTTCATACTCTTGGGACAGAGGGTAAAGTGGAGTGGAGCACTGGATGCGGAAAATTGCCAAATGAGACTGCCACTTTTATTTCCTCCTAATAAGGATAGTTGAGCAATTGCTATTTTAACCTCTATTTCCCGATGTCGGTATTGTACTCTAATCTATATTGACAGAAAGGACATATATGCTTGCAGAGTTACATCCCAGAAGGGTATGGCAGTAAATTTCAATTGTTCCCGCCATTTTATTTCCATATAAACTATCTCTCCACTTCCCATTCCTTTTACTTCATTTATTTAAACACAGAGAAAACAGTAACTTCTCTATCTCTTCATTTACTCCTCTCATCCCTACTCTCTTTGCAACTTTACTTCCACAAGAGAAGACGGCCTTACACCTTCGCGTTTTATCTTTCAGAAAGTATCAGGTCCTCAAGAAATAGTGCATCGAGTAGTAGGTTATCACTGGCTTGTTATCTCCCTTTTCTAATTGTGTGCGCGCGTGTGGTTGGGGGGGGGGGTGGTGGAAGCTGCAGTGGAGATTGGGAGAACGCTCTCAATTGTTTTGATGGCATTAGTGTCATTGAGTACCTGTCTCTGGAACCTCAGGTCTCACGACCACCAACTTCTGTGGCTTTGTTCTCTTCCTTTTGTGACTCTTTCCCTCGCACTTCTGCTCATTTTTAACCTGCACAAGGAAGAACAGGTATCAGGACTTCACCTGCAAGACTACCATAAAGTAACATGTAAGAGGGACAACAAAGTCCTGAAGAAGCACCCAGCTAGCCTCTCTAACTGGGCACGCCAAGCTAATAAAAAGGAGGTCTGCCTTAGAGATTAATAGTTAACACAGCCTATGTTATGGGACCGAGTTGAAGTCATAGCTATCTCAAATAAGATCAGTGTGCTTATGAATGAAAAGGTGGGTTCTACACAATCGACAATCACTAAATGCATCACATGAGGGACGTTGAGTTTTTAATATCCACGAGAAAATCAGAGCTTAAATAAGATCAGTGTGCCTTTATGAATGAAAAGCTGGGTTCCACACAATTGACAAGTAATGAAGGCATCACAAAAGGGACATTGAGTTCCCCGTATCTATGAAAAAACTAGAGCTTTATTTTTCCATCAGTATCTGCACCAAAGGAGGCCCATTGGTATCCCTTCCTATTGTTTCTTCTCCTCTATCACTTTCTTGTTTTCTCAAAAGAGCATCATTGCGCCCTTATTTAACTTGTGGAGGAGCCTCACCAACTCTTTGTTAGGAAGCTGACCCGTATCTGCAACTCCTTCAGCTTGCAACCCTAAGACGCAATTCAATCGTGGAAAACCGTCTTCTTGCATTAAAGTTTGAACAACTCTCTTGATAGCACTTCCAGCATTGTCCTCCTTACCTGCAAACACATGAGTAAAACTTCAGCTAAGATAAAAATTTATGCTAATAATACTGTAATTAATGCTTTAAAATCATATACCTGGTTTGTGTGTTTTTGAGTATTTAGCTTTCGAGATGGCAAATTTCCCCCTTCTTCGAATAGCAAACTTTATAGTGTCATTGAATTCAACTGCTTTCTGACTCTCATTTTCCTGCACATCATGTTAAAATGACAATTTGAAGAATATTTACCACCAAAATCTTCAGCTTACGTCTTTTTAAAAGTCTCATGATAGTTTTTATAAGACAGACACCTTGTAGCTGACTAAATATATATCATTTACCCCATATAATGACAAAAAACCCATGTAAAAAGCCCGTCGCTCAATGTCATTTGAAGCCCCCAGGATACCAGAGCTCACAGAGGCATCATTTTAATAACTAAGTGTTGTACTGACCTAGCTGCAAATATCCATGTATTACATTTTCTCATTAAACAAATAGAACCCACTTGACAGGAACCAGTCCGGCTACTGTTTCTATAACTACAACAGGGAGAAGCAAACAAATTATGGCCCGATCAAAACAGTCAAGCTTAACAAAACTCTTAAAGGTAACCCGCTTTTGAAAGACTCTTCTATGGTATTCAGCACCGATTTCTTCCTCAAATGTGTATTTTCACACAACCGGCACACAGAATCCAATATATGCAACCACAACACTGGCATGGACCCCATAATTCGATGTGTGCTATTTGCTGGAGTAAGAACAACCTGCTTCATCTTTCTCTATATCGATAGATCAGAACATCCACAGAAGCAAATGTCACTTGGAAATGTATCTAACTCAATATTGTCAAGTTTCTCTCTATAAGAGCATATGCTCATATATTTAGAAATAAAAAAGTTAAGAAGGATAACATGAGAAATCCAGCTCACCATTCCAGCAACACTTTTAACAGAAGGATCGTCAGCAATTACGGTTTTCTTTGACCTTCCACTACCGGAGATTCCTTTTTTAGACTTGGCTGTACCATTTAGCACTCTTGATGCTTCCATAAGCAGCTCTCTCACCTGATCTGCTGCAACTGATGGCACCTTTGCAGTGCCTTCACTTAGTTTCTTCAGAAGCTGTCGACTTGCTGCATTTCCTCCTCGCTTTATCTTTCTAGCTGGTCGCAAGGCATAGGGAGTCTTCAAAGTCCGTGGAAGTGGCTGCACCTCCGTATTCTTCACTGAATATGAGGAAACAGTGGCTTCCACTTTCGTGCTGTCCTCCAAAACATCTGTTCCAACGATAGGCATAATCTTACTAACACATGGTTCTTCTAATGGCCCTTGATTGCATAAAGTCGAAGGAGCTTCCTAAAATCAAGAAGTATCACAAAAATAAATTAAATCTTCCAATCCCATCTGGTCATGATAAAATTAACTCTTCCAGCATAGAAACTGTGGAAAATTCAAAATTTTGACACCTAATGCATAACAAATCATTTCCTTCCAGTCTGCATGTATTGAACTTATAAGACAACTACTCTTCAAGAGAATCGCCAAGTCACAAAGCCAAACAATGCTGTCATTCAAAGAAAATTATACAAAAACAAACAGAAGAAACTTCTGAAGGTAAAGTATTTGGTTAATATAGAGTTTGCAGATATTACTTGAAGTGCACGCAGCAGGGGATAGATGAGACAAGCACACAAAATTAAACCATTTTTTGCATGTAGCAAACAAGTCCGAGCAAGCTGTCAATCTGATGGTACGATGAGTAGACATGGAAGCTGAAAATCTGTCCTAACCAAGGGAGAGGACATGAGGAGATGATGCAGGACAGGGTTTAGCCAACCTCTTCCATGTTCAACAATAATAATCAATCACCTTAATCCCTAGCCTTTAAGAGCAATTGCTGCTTAAGCTCAAGCAAAACATATTGCAGAAAAGATCTAAGATTTATCTGCGAGACCATTAAGGTGAAGACTACAATAGTACAATCACATAAAATTTTAGAAATCCATTCTCTTTGCAAGTTAAATACATTCTTTAACAGCCTCATTCTGGGAAGTAATACGAGAACTTCGAGTCATAAACAAGTAGAAAGGCAGTCAAAAGAAAGGCATGATAGTTTGACAGAAACATAGATCCAAGAAAGCATTTAAATATCCAATAAGGACAAAATGCAAAATTCACACACTACAAAATACGAGAGATTTTAAGAAAATATCAAGTCAAACAATTCTAGAAGCCAACATCATGAGAAATTATAACGAAAGACACCATGGAGAGATCGCCACAAAACAGTACACATCATCGACAACACCCCACCATCAAATTGCAGTAGTGTACGATAATAGACAACTACCTTAAAGTTAGCACTCTTAATGGACAAAAGAAAAGGAAGAGTAATCCACACGCGTAGTGACTTTAATACTAATTATCGTCCTGATGCAAAAACTAATACAGCAAATAAAAAGAACCTACTAATAAGGGATTGTGTACTCCAATATCAAGAACCCACCAATTCCACTTGATAAAATCAAAACCCTCTATTTCACTTAGAATTAGTAAAACCAAAGAGAGCTTTGTGGTGTAGCCGCATTAAGAATCACAAAACAAAGACACCATCCAAGAACCCACTTGGACCAACCAATTCCACTTGAGAAAATCACAAAAGACCCCAACCCTCATTGTATACCTGCTCACTCTTCTCCTTCTTCCCGGTGGGATACCATCTCCCCCTGATCCAGCTCCAATGCTCCCGCAAATCGCTGCTCTCAAACACATCATCAACTACCCTACCGTCGATACAGAGGCAATACCGCGAGTCCTCCAAAACCATCTTCACAAGCCCATGCCACCATCCATTCCTCCACTTCGCTTCGACCGACTCATCCAACTCGAAGCTGCATTGCTGACTCTCGCGGGACGGAGGAAGGGGCCTCACGCACCGAGTCTCTACCGATTCAACCAAAGGCTTAGGCTCGCCTTCACTCACCAGCTGCTCATACTCCACCAAGACCCTCTGAACCTTACTCAGCTTGCCGGACTGCTTCCGCGGCGGCGGCGGCTCCACGTCCACAACCTTGGCCGCGTACCACGCCGCCCCCCTCGAGCCGCCGCCGCCGCCGCCGTCGCCGCGCGCGACTTCCACTGCCGAGCCCTTCGAGAGGACCAGCTTCTGGCGCCGACATTTGAGGAGCTCCATACCCGACAAGCAGCGCGAGCGAAACCCTAGCAGCTCCCCGCTACTGAGGAGGAACAGCGCGAAATGGGAGCGCTGAAGACGAAGGTGGAGGAAACGGAGAAGGACGAACGGCCGGTGAGCGAAGCTCTCCCGAGCGCGCCGGTTCCGGAGCGAGAGCGGGGCGCCGCCGACGGCCGCCGCCGGAGGGCGGTGCAGAGGCGGCGAGCTTTCGCCGACCGATGAATGCGTGTTGGGGGGGGAGAAAGTGACTGGCGGGAGGGTAGGATTGGGTTTTTCTATTGACGCGCCGTGCAAAATATGCAGGATGGTTCCGCCAAAAATCTCAGAAGAAAAAAGGATCGGAATAATTCGAATTTTTATCCAAAAATGCAATATCACGTTCTTGAATTTTTAATTTATCCTATATAGTTTTTGAATTATTAAAATATTTTTAATATAATTTTTAAACTATATCAAATTGTTGATTCCGTTAATTCAAGTTATTGAGATCTCCAATATGATTTTCGCTCTTTTGAGTTTGAGCCAAAAATCATACGCGAATTTTTCAAATGGAATATCCATCTCAAATCAAGACATAATAAATTTATAACCGCATCGGACTTTGGGTGGAAGGTTAAGACTAGATTGTACTAAACCAAAAGATTCGGTAAAAATATGCTAGTTAATTGCACTGATTAAAAAGTTTGGAATGCGGCCCTTTACGCAGTTTTCCCTAAAGTTCTCATCCCTTAAAAGGTTTAATAATACAAAAAATCATAAACTGATATGTTTGTAATAAATTTATTCCAAATTAATTTTTTGACCGCAAAAAACTAAAATTGGTACACTTGTGATAAATTTACCCTCCGTTAGTTTTCGTTAAATTGGATTAATACGCCTGTGACAAATGGAGGATAAAATCCAAATTGGTACAACCATTAACTATCACGTACAAAAAATAACGAGGTTAAATCTATCATAGGTGTACCAGTTTGGAATTCTTCGTATTATTAACCCATTTGAAAATGGCATTACTTTTAGCTTTTGATCTAACTTTTAGATTTCAAACACAATAAAAATAGGGAATTTAACTTTTGATCAAACTTTTAAATATTAAACACAATAAAAGAAAAAAATGTGGATTTCTTCTTGAGATGTTTAAACTAAGGATGTGCAAAAAAATCGAAAACTGCCCAGATCGCCCGAGACTGCCTAGAATCGGATCGGATCCAGTGGATACCGGTCCTATTCTTGATTTTAGGTGTGGAACCGCTTGCTTGCCCACCATGACTAGACTGGTAATATAATAATAACGGTTAATACCACGAAAAATCCTAAACTGGTACACTTGTGATAATTTTACCCCAAACTATTTTTTTGACCATAAAAAACCCCAAACTGATACATTTGTGACAAATTTACCCTGAATTATTTTTTTGACTACAAAAAACTCAAAACTGGTATACATGTGATAATTTTACACCAACCTAATTTTTTAATATTATTTTTTATTTTTCAAATTTTTTTTTATTTTTTCTTTACTTTTTTTTCTTTGTGTTTAATCTCTGGCCGGTCGCCGGATCGGTGACCGGCCAAAGGCGCAAGCCTGCGAGGGCCCGGCCGCTAGCGAGGCTCGACCTCGCCGTTGCAGGGCGAGGCTGGCCTCGCCCAACGCCGTCGAGGTCGAGCCTCGCCAACGGTCGGCGGGGCCGGGCCCTCCCCAGATCTGGCGAGGCTCGACCTCGCTGTTGCAAGGCGAGGCCGACCTCGCCCTGCAACGGCCGATCCAAGCCCTCGCCAGATCTGGCGAGGCTCGGCCCCGCTGTTGCCGGGCAAGGCTAACCTCGCCCAACGCCTCTAAGGCTGACCTCGCCCTACAACGGCGAGGTCGAGCCTCGCAGGCTTGAGCCTCTGGCCGATCGCCGGTCCGGCGACCGGCCAGAGATTAAACACAATGAAAAAATAAAAAATTAATAAAAAAATTCGAAAAATAAAAATAATATTAAAAAAATAATTTAGAGTAAAATTATCACATATATACCAGCCTGAGGTTTTTGGTGGTCAAAAAAATAATTCAGGGTAAATTTATCATAAGTGTACCAGTTTAGGTTTTTTTATAGTTAAAAAAATAATTTTGGGTAAAATTGTCACAACTATACGAGTTTAGGGTTTTTCGTAGTATTAACCCTAATAATAAATATAATATATTTATTTAATTTTTAATTTTCTCTAAACTAAACTTAACTTGCTTGACGCTTATAACTTCACGTTAAATTGAGAAACACCTTCTTTCGCTTTCTCTTCACGCTCACTCTTACTCTCACTCTCTTCCTCTTCTCGGTGGATGTTCGTTTTATTGTTTCCAACTCTTTATCTCCATCTCCATCTTTATCTTTCCGTATCTGTCCCTGACTAGCGGGATCAATTTCATGGACCCATTCGAGAACTGGACTGGACCGATGGTCCAGTTTCTGGCTGGATTCGTAGGATCAACGGGGAGATTTTCTATTTCAATTTTCCGAAACGGATGGGCGATTCTCGATTTTAGGATAAAAACAGTCGAACTGGATCGTGCTCGCTCCTTTCTTCAGAGTTCAGACATTCTTGATACGCCCCGGTTCGGTTCGTCCCTACCGACACTCGATTCCATAGCTCTCGCGCCTTCGTCCTCCACCCACCAAGGAAATGGCGTCCATGGCGACCGCCAACTTCCACCGAGTCCCACCTACTCGTCCGCCGGTTCCGCCCGCATCCCACAACCCCCCGCCGCGTCTTCCGTTCCCTCATCGACCCAGATTCTCGTATCGCAGCCAATCGCCATTGAAGACGTCCTTCGGAGCTTCGAGCTCGAGCGCACCAGCTGGGTCCTCTCCTTCTTCCTCTGCTGCTTCTCCTCCTCCTCCGGGGCTCTACTCTGCCCAGAAGTTCGAGCTCACGGCCCCGAACGTGGACCTGGTCCTCGAGGACGTCAGGCCTTACCTGATGGCCGATGGCGGGAACGTCGACGTCGTCTCCGTTGAAGATGGCGTCGTCTCTCTCAGGCTCCAAGGTCGGTGGCGAGTTGCTCCTCTTTGTTTCGAAACTTTTAAATTTTGCTGATTTCCAGATTCTTTCTTGAGGAAATTTTGTGAGAGCGTGATTGACCCAGTTCCTTTCTTCTGGCTTTTCTTGAATTTTGGCGAGCTGGTTGCATTTGCTTTCGTGGACCGAATTGTGGGTGGCGACAATTTTATATCGGTAGAGTGATCAAGAGGAGTGTTACAGCTTGACTATTGGCACCTTATATCTTTCTGTCTGTTGATTTTGGTTTTGTGCAACTTAAGTACTGTGCTCAGCTTCTGATTATATATAACTTGAACTGGGCAATTATTTAAGTGGGATGATAAGTTTGTATCTGTTGCCATCCTTGCCTGCATTTAAATTCCTTAATCGGGGCAACTGAACTCGAACAACATAGCAGTATGGAGATTGGTGTAAACATGATGAGGGGGGCAAATAGAGTTCGAGCATATACGGAAGGCATAGAAGAAAATGTTTTTTGGATGTTCGGAACTGATTCTGCCTCGCTTTTTCATGTCTATCTGTTTCGAAGGATTTGCTTTACCCGATATATTATGCTCCATGTTTGTTTAACATTGCTTTGTTTTCTTTTTTTTAGTGCTATAAGCAGCAGGAGACTTGGCTTTTTGTTATTCTGCGTTTAGATTCTTCGAAATAATCTGGCATCCTTATTGGTGAAGCTTGACTACCATAAGCAGGAAATGTGTATTTTCCGTTGCTGTGGGATTCATGATTATAGAGTTAAAGCTTCACTTAAATGAGCCTGTGGATTTCTGTGTTGAAGCATGTGTAATTCTAACCGCTTTCTTGAGGACTTTTCATTGAACAAATTTGAGAATTCCCTTCAACTGAATTGACTGTTCAGGGGCATGTGAGAGCTGTCCCAGTTCAACCACCACCATGCAGATGGGAATTGAAAGGGTACTTAAGGAAAAATTCGGTGATGCAGTCAAAGAGATCCGTCAGGTATATGATGATGAAGTGAGGGAGACTACTGCTGAGGTAAGCTCTTTGCCAACCTAAAGGAAAATAAAATGTGCATGTGCGAAACAAGGGTAAGTTCACTTGCTGGTCATGACAACACTTGGTAAATGCAGGCAGTGAATCGCCATCTCGACATACTGAGACCAGCTATTGCAAATTATGGTGGAAGCGTCGAGGTGTTGTCTGTGGAGGCCAAAGACTGTCTTGTAAAGTACGTGGGACCTGAGTCCATTGGGTCTGGGATCAAAGCAGCAATCAAGGAGAAGTTCCCTGATATTACTAATGTTGTGCTCACTGGCTAGCTTGCCACAAATAATTTGCTGGATCACACGATATAGGTGAGATAAGACAGTAATATGTCACTTTGTTGATTGCAATTCCCTTGTTAATGGAAAATTCTGTGGGCATATGCATATGAGCAATAGACCTACTCTAAGACTGGAGGTTTTTGGGATTTCCCCTTGGTGTACTTGCATACAGAAAAGAAGATACCAAGCAACTATTCATCTTGTTCATTATTGATGAGTGATTTGTACGTGAGTTTCTCCTGAATGGATTTCTTATGACTAGTTCTTTTTTTTCTAGATGGATTCCTGCTCAGGATATCAATAAGACAATGGACATACAGTCGGTGATGCTCAAAAAGAATTGATCTGGTGCATTGCAGCATTTCGGGAAGACATCAGAGTTTCCTGTGAGTATGGGGAGAGCTAAATTAATGTTCCTATCAATAGGGAGAAGACGAGGTCTTCTGTACACTTTCAGTAACTAAGAGTTTGTTACATTTGATCTGCCTAAAAGTTACACTTCGGATCATTCTGATACATTCGATTGGTTGTTGTACTTTAGGGCTTTGTGCAGTCAGTGAAATAATCGCAGGTTATCTTTGGCCAAAACAAACAAAAGGATAAGAAAGATTACAGCTCATCCGTGCTTCTCTTCATTCTCTAATGTCACCCGATTTATGTACTCCTGTTATGTTTCTAATTATAATCTCATTATATTATTTTTTATTGGCGGTTAAACTCTGCGGTGGTGATGGTACTATAGGGGAATTGCTCGCTTGGTTCTAAACTTCTAGAATATCTGTTGGGTGACATTACGGGTGAGCATATTACCAGAGGCGGCTATCTTAGGGCTCCCTTATCTGGGATCCCTGGGGTTATCTGCTGAGAACCACGCTGGAGCAATTTATGATTGTCCTATGTGCTCTATGACAGGAGTCAGCTTGGTTTAAGTTGCAGCAATAATTCTTTCAATAGGGCCGAGAGACAGAGAAATGTCAATATGAAGATCTCTGGCATGCCGGAATAATAAATCTGCGAGCTTTTAGTAGTTTCTTTGCTTTCTCTTGCGAGATTACATATGTTCCTAGAAATTCAAGGGCTCGGGAGCCAAGTATCGCCCTCAATGTAGGAAGTCCCTAGGAACGGCTGAGCCTCCTCATCTGTTAGCATTCTTGCCCATGAAACTCTTCCGGTCATGTTAGCTCCAGGTCCACTGCACTTGTATTCTCCGTAGTAGACTCGTCTGTCGCAAAGAAACAGATTATTTCTTGTCAGTGAAAATAGACTCCCACACTTTTCCTTCCTTTTCAGGGTTACTCGCTTAGATGGTTTAGAAATGGGTTCCGTCATTTCTGTTCTTAGTTTCATGCTTATCTGCTGTGGAAAGTTTTGAGAAATTTGTCGATATTCATTTTTCAAATATTTGCTTGTTTGAGTTGATGATCTTCAGCTTTTACGGTTGCTTTATAAATGATTTTTTGGTTTTCAAAATAATCTGCTGAGGACTTCTTCTTTGTTCTGTTCCAAGTGCTTCAAGCTATGCCCCTAGTTAAAAGCAAAACAGTTCCGTTAGTATCCCCTTAGTTTAGCCTTCTCTGGGTTTGTGTATTGAACTCACGCATCACGCTTCGAGTCGCCCCAGTCGCTCCATCCCTGGGGAACAACCACCCTGTCCATGAAAGTGTAAGAGAAAATGACTCTTGAATAGTCTCCCCATGCCCTGCCGAGGTAGATGAGGCCACTCCCTGTGATGGTGCTGTTCTTGAAGGAAAACCCGCTTGCCAATGAGGCATTCGTGCGTTTTTGAGCCGTGAGAGAGGCCACTTTCTTGGCGACAGAGTTCAAATAGCAGTTCTGCACAGATAATACCGCGTTTAGTCATTCTGTAGGGTTGCAATTAAAGCACAGATGATCTAAATTGGCATGAAAGTACCTCATAAAGAGATCTGCCATAGCCGAAGATGAAGTCCACAGAGCCTTGGATGAAGCAGTTGTTGAAATAGTGAAGGCCCTTGTGATCATAGAGAGTGTCTTGGTTCCCAATGAAGCTGCAGTTGTAAAATGCGGCCTTCGTGCCCGAGATCCGCAATGCCACTGCTTGGTCTCCTATCGATCCGACCTCATGTGGAGCTGTGTTCTGCGCCATGAATGGCTTCGCTGAGAGTATTGTGTGGTTCAACCTCAAAACTATGATGATAATAGATTGCCTAGAGTCTAATGTTTTATCAACAAATAGGTTTTAAGTTTGGGTCTCTCAGGAATAGAATCAGACTGCTTTTTATCAAATGAATAGCGTTACTATGTGGAAGTAGGACGACATATTCTTCATCTGAATCCTCAGTACTAAACCAAAAGGAGGAGGGAACAAAAACACAACGCATCTTATTCGTAGTAGGATTGGATGTCATAATGTGGACCAGAGCTTGAAAATCCATGGAAGACAATGTAATTTTTAGTGAAAATGCTGATAGCAGAGCAGCCATTCCCTTTGATCTTAGGAAGTGTAAATTAGTACTTGCATTTCTCGTGGCAACCCGTGAACTTAGTGTGATTTTGATCCCCTCAAATGGTTAAAAAAAATGAGAGATGTTTTGGATTGTTGGGTCGTTCCTTGGCAAGCAGATGGAATCTCTATGCTGATAATGAGGTACGTGTGCCTCAGTTCTGTTCTTTTTGTTCTTTTATTGTGAAAACAGACGATTCACTGGCTCCATCTTCTGTTTTCCTCCACAAGTTCTTCATCCCAAGTACTGAGTTTGAGGCCTAGGCATAATTTCTCTCTGTTAGTCTCCAAAAAGGAATTGAAAAAAAAGAGGCAACTGAGTTTTTGCAGAGAGAATAATTTCAAACCATGAAATTAGGAGACACAAAGTTTACATGATTCAGTCTCTTTGACGTGCAAAAGTTCTGTGTAACAACCAGTAGGATCGTTCGGCTAAACAGATCAACTGCAGGAATATATGTTCGGCCTAGTTGCGATGAGAATCGAGTCATCTCCTTAGGATGTATAAAGGACCATGCCACTGGTTGGACTGAAAAACCACTTACATGATATATGAACTAGATATAATATCTGATAGCGGCATAGTCGTGCAGTTACCTCAAATTTGATGTTGATGGCGACAAAATAATTTGCGTCAACAGCGACGGTTGCACTCTGAAACGTCTTCAATGGCGTTCCATCTCTTCCAGTCAAGGATGCCGTGTCATTCCCAGTGATTGTTGGTTGAATAGTTGAGTCTCCCAAAAATGTCACAAACGGCATATTTCTCGGTACATTAATCTTCTCTCTGCATTCTCCATGAAAAACCGTATCATTAGGACTTCCATTCATAAGCCTTCAAGTAACCCATCTTCTGCAACCTACCTAGCATCTGCAACTACATTTTAGATCTTCACCTTCTTTTTATTACCAGCTTTAAATGCAGTTTTTTAACTTTGAAACCCTAAAAGTTTTGCATGAACTTCTAGTTAAATAGTGATCATGCAGCGGCGATCAATCCAATTTTAAGAAAATGGTGAACCGCTTTCAAGTTTCTAGACTTGAAACTTCAACCAAATGTCAGAGCAAGGCCTTAGTGGTAGAGTGCAATTGCACCAAAGTGAAACAAGAGAGACATTACCTAAAAACACCAGGCTTGATCACCAAAATGACCCTCCTGGTGTTGAACACAGGAATACTGTTAAGAGATTCCGAAATCGTCCTGTAATCGCCGGTTCCGTCTTGGCTCACTGTCTTTCGTACCTTGTTCATCTCTGCTTTCCACAGCTTCCAATCAAGTACTTTCTTCCCCGGAATTCCGGGAGCTCGAGCCGTTGACATTGCGCTCAATGAAGTTTCACGACGGTAGTTTTCAACATTCCATGACACCCATCTGCGGAAACCATCATCCTCCCTCGAGGATGAAGAAGCCAGTGAGAATCTGCCAATGCAGAGGGAAAGAAGAAACAGGAAGATTTGGGTGCGTGAGAAAATGCTTGACATTGTATAAGCAGAGTTATGCATGTGTTGGTATGAAAAGGTTGGATTCTTGATGGAGATGGATGCATTATATATAGTGGAATGAAAGTTTCATGGAAAAGAATGTGGAAATCTTGAGTTTTATTTACAAGATTGACCTTCTCTTTCTTGCTTCCCATCATGGTCGACCCAGCTGAGGAAGAAACCAATGAATTGTGGAAGCAAAGAAAAGGGTCCACAGTTCATGTAATGGTTTTCGTAAATCCATATTGAATTGCTCAAATAATTTTCGAAGAGACTATAGTATGACAAGAGCTGTGGCTTAGTCTTTATCTCTAAATTATGGGAAGTTCAAGCATGACGAATTACATAATCTTGCATGAGCTATCCTTTTCTCAAAAACTGGAAGTTGTTCACAAGACTGCTTCCAATGCTTTAAGTTCCTGCTTATCATCAGCTGCTGAAATTACAAGGCTCTCAAGAGATTTTTAAGAGTGAGCTATTTCTTTACTTAGGTCCCCCATGGAATGTCCATCAAATTCAACATATCACATGCATTGTGTGCAAATACATGTGCTTACTTGTACATACAAGTATAGTATAGTTTCAATTCTCTCCTCGGCAATCATGGTGACATCATGCTTGCCTCATTTTTGAGGATACACTTTGAGTTGACCTACATGCAAATTGACACCACTATCCACTGCAAAGAATCCATCAGTGCCCACCCCATCACATGTACATTTTTTTATCAAATTCATGGGGACCCTCTTCATAATCTGTCTTGTTGTAATAGGGCACTGCATCAATTCTTCCTTTTTTTTTCCGCCTATCAGAAGCCAATCCTACCCCACGTTGGTGGAGAGATAGCTGTAGTCCAACTTCCAAACTGATTCTTTTTGCTTCCTCTTATGATCACCACAAACATTTAAATAACATATCATGGAGTACCAAAAAAGACCACATGGCTTGGAAAGATAATGGATTCCAGAGAAGGGCCAATTCTGCAGAGTGTGCCAATTTCGTGCGTGTTCACTTCACTGCTACTTCGGTATGTGAAGGGACCTAGTAATTGCGTTGATTGCTCCATTCCCATATCATATCTTGGGCCAAATCCCGTTCCTTTCGATACCTATATACGACCCATATACGTACATGAGGAGGAGACCGAGACTATATATACGGATAATGAAAGGTTTAGCTATGATGAAACTTCATTAAATTAGAAGGTCCTTCGATTCATCCATTTCACACAAAAAAAAAATCCAAACTTGCTAGGATTCAGCGTTAGATGGAGGTCAGCCAGATTGAAGAGAGAGAAGTTCACGGTAGATAAGATCCTGCCTTTCAGTGACAAGTTTACAGTAGTCGTTTTATTTCAAAAGTGCAACTACTATTTGCTGTGTCCTTTTCGTGTTTTTGTTGTGTCGCACTAGAAGTTCTGTTTGTGAGGGTTTCTTGAACCAAAAATGAAATAGATGTTGTGTACTCCTCGATATGGTTTGATAAGGGTTCTCCAAACCACGTATCAATCTTTTTATCGTGTAATCATATTGTCTTTCATACTACTTTCCTGTTCTTCAATTTAATGCAATCTACTCTCGCGAAATGTAGATTCAGTTAGGAGTGTGCATGGTCTGAGTGGCGGTTCCCACCCTAGAATCAGGAACCGCCCACTAAGGACCGGTTCCTAAAAATTAGAATCAGGACCGCCTGTTGATTCCATATATCCATCAGAAAACCGGACCGCCGGTCCGGTCAGATTTCTAAGTGGGTCCATGGAATCGGTTCCACCAGGCTTCACATGTTGGCATTATAATATGCAACAAAGAATTACGCAACGGGAAGAAATGATTTTGGAATAATTAAAAGTATTCATCATCAATATGTTCATACTACTATGATTTTTATCGATTCGGGGTGATTGATGCAGCATCATTCTGTGGTATTGAACAGTATTCACATGTGGCCTTTTTTATGCAGATATTAAAGTGAACATGAAGATTTGAATGACCTGTGGGTAAATAAAGTTAAAACAAGAAAAGAGCGAGATGGACAGCTCCCTTACCATTCTGTCAAAGCTTTTCTATATGTTATTAACCCACCATCACCGATTACTATCAAGAAAGCATGGGCTTTTGCTTTGTCCGAGCATCGACTGATAAGAGTGAGAGAGTGAGAGTATTGAGCGAGTTTCACATTTAGGGATTTAGGATTTTTCTTCCTTTTTTTTAAATTAAAAATTAAAAATAAGATATAATATATAATATTATATTATCAGTCAAGTCCAAGTGGGCGGGCAGGCGGTTCCACACCTAGAACCGGGAACCGAACTGGTACCTACTGGTTCTAATAATTTGGAACCGGGAACTGGACTGGTTCTCTTAGGAACCACCGGCTTTGGGCCGGTCCGGTTCGGTTCCGGGCGGTCCGGGCGGTTTCTGGTTCTTTCGCACACCCCTAGATTCATTGCAGACAAAATCAAAATCCTCGCTTGAGATCTCTCGCCATCAATTTCGAGAGCCCGCGAACGAGGGTTCTGATCTCTGCGGACCTCGGATTCAATTCAAAGATCAAGTTCCTGTTCCTTTCTCAATCATCAGTCGTCGATTTATCGCACAAAAATTGCGGGGCGCGTTCAAATTTCCAACTTTCTTGATGTCGAGCAACAATCAACATGACACGCCTGGTATTCCTCCTACCCTTGTAAATCTTAACGCAAACAACAATAATCAAGTGGATACATGAACATGTGAAAATTATTTCGAATCACATGGATTTATATCTGAATTTCTCAATATAAAATTAATTTTTAAAAATTTCAGCTATCTCTCTCTTTTTCCGGCAATGACTAATGGGCCATTGTGGCAAGTTTTGCAGCCTAATACTTGTGAAGGGCGTTGGACGGTTGGCTTCATTTGAGGGCCCAATTCTTATATCCGGTAATCTAGACTAATGCTCCTGTGCTAAAGAGAAACCCTAAGTTTTTGCGCAAAGTGTTTCACACTTTAACCTAAGGGTTAATACCACGAAAAAAAATAATACATTTATGATAAATTTACCCTATGTTAGTTTTCGTCAAATTAAATTAATACTACGAAAAATCACAAATTGGTATGCTTGAGACAAACGGAGGTAAAATCCCAAGCTGGTATACTCGTCAACAGTCATGTGTCTTTCAACTCAACAATTTAATGGTAAAATTTAATGGAAATTAATAGAGGGTAAATTTGTCACAGGTGTAACAATTTGGAGTTTTTCGTGATATTAACTCTTTAAACTTAAGCCAAGTTGCGGTTCATGTACGAGGAGAAGTATTGAAGTATTTAAATATTAAATAACATGTAAGCCTCGGGAAAATTGTTGAATTAAACCTAAGCTCATTGTCTGGATGCCAATTTTAGTCATAAACTATTCAATTTTGTTAATATTTAGTCTTAAACCTTTACATAAAATTCTAATGTAATTCTTCCGACCAATTTTTACCGAAAATACTTGACGTGATGGTCCAAACGTCACTGGTCATCTTACGTGACTTGTCACCATGTTAGGACTTGACATCAATAAAATATGTTTATGACTAATTGAGCAATTCCCCCTCTAAATCTCTGTTCAGGTTAGACATAATGAAAAATGTGAAAGTAGCACAAAACACGGTTTGAAACCGTGAGAGGGGAAAGTACAAGTTTGGTTAAATGGTTCGAAAATAGACAAGTGGGTGCGAATCATGCATACGATGCAGGTTCGATTCTTCGTGACAAGTGAAGGTAATTTTATGTTGTCGTGATTTTGACTCTTGTTTTACCTGACGGATAAGGTCTAACAAGTGTTATACGAGCGCACCAATCTAT
Organism: Syzygium aqueum; assembly: GCA_031216185.1. NCBI lineage: Eukaryota > Viridiplantae > Streptophyta > Magnoliopsida > Myrtales > Myrtaceae > Syzygium > Syzygium aqueum. The sequence goes on from CM062238.1 coordinate 15,249,317, forward strand.
CTCCAGCCCAAAGGACGTGGCACTTTTTGTCAATGTTGCTTCATTAGACTTTTCCTAGTCCAAGTAAACTATGATTGATGACATGAATGGTTCAGAGGCTTTTTGGCCCTTTTGGTGTTGAAAACAATGTAAGCGATATTGACTGCAATCTCATCAATAGGTGCACATTGCCCAAATGGACCGGTTCATAGTCCTCGTCTACCCGGGTTCAAAAATGGCCTGTTAGAACACAATTCGATATTCTAGATTCCATTCTAACTTAAGAAAATAACTAACCATACCGTTACTAATATCGGACAATACTAATATTCCTGGTCAAGCAGGCGAAGTGACTTCGACGTTGATATGTTGGACCTTAGTTAAGCTATTATTAAACAACATTTGTGAGATGTACGGCGAATGCCATATGTTCTCGACCGCTAATCGATGTTTCTCACGAGTGCAAACTTGTGTGTTTCGATAATTATTCGGTGTTTGCGAAATGGGAGGGTCGGCACACCGGATCGAGGGCCGGTCGGTTTGTTAATCGGTACCGAACACCTCACAACAAAAGGAACACCAATTGCAACTCTTAAAAAAATAAAAAAATAAAAAAAACCCGATATTTTGATTTAGGCACACATTCTATTTTGTTGAGATGCGCGTGCAGCTCATGTAGACCATTATTAAGAAGAATTCGTCTGTGCAAGCCATGATGCTTAGAACTTTTAATAATTTCCATGTTTTTAAGGCCATGAAACTATTGAACGAATCATTCGGCGTTAGATCTCACGATCAAGACCGTCCTGTGATTACAATCTTTCACTTACCATAGGATAATGACACAAACAGTCCTAGAACTTTGGTTTAATGTACAATGTGATCCATGAATTTTAGCTCAATATACAATGTGGTCCCTTAACTATTAATTTATTTAATATGATCCTTGAACTTTTGATACAAATTCAAACTATGAAAATGTTCAATACATTGAACATTTTCATATATTCCAGGGACTAGTTTGAACATATACAAAAAAAATTCAGTGTCCACATTGAACGAATTAAAAATTTATTGATCACATTGAACATTTTTGTATATTCCGGGACTAGTTTGAACATGTACTAAAAGTTTAGGGACCACATTGAATAAATTAAAAATTTAGAGATTACGTTGCACATTTAATTAAAGTTTAAAGATCATTTATATCATTTTCCCCAATTACCATTCGACCAAATCTTTTGTTCACCTCCGACATCATCTTCTTGGCTAACATTGATCGACAAAATAAATCAATTTCATTTTTTCTATAATGGAAACATGTCCCCTTGGTAATTTAAGAAAAGAAGGGTCCTTTTCAACGCAGACAGAGAATTCCGTGTGCCCTTTAATTTCAACAAAATCCGTCGCCCGAATCTCGTTAATTTTCAAGGGTTGCGGCTGTTAGTGCTTCAATCGAGGAGGCCATTTTCATTCACTGAATTGTCCCATTTTTTCGTTCATTTCCAAGGAAAAAACCGTACGACATCTGATCCATCTTTTCCTAAAATTCCATGTCGAGACACTTGAATTTTCCAAGGGTTTCGGTTCGATTTCTCAGGGTCGGGATCGACCGGTCTTGTTGACAACGTGCGAACAACGAACGAATCCAATTCCCAAATCAGGGCGGCCGCCTACTGAAGTACCATAGGAAGAATTTCGCCCGGACCGCGTTCACACATGACACGACACATAATTAAGCACGTCAGAGTCGAACCGTTTACCCGTGATACGACACGAAATTAACCATGTCAAAGTCGAGCTTAAAGGGTTCGTGCCAAAAGCAGGTAACTCTTTCTTAATATGGATGGCGGTTTTAGTCTTTTTTATGACACACTCGGACACTGTTTTATCGTATGCTCTATTGTTAACAGTTCGTTTTTAGTTGTGCTTACCCCTTTGAGTCAGACTTTAGATTTCGAGGATTTCCCTCGAGAAAGACTCATGACTGTTGATGGATGACGGGAGTTGCAGTTTCAAAAGATGATTGACAAAAATTTTACTCATTTTACTGAAAAACACCTTCTACATATTGAGTTACTGTAGAAACATATCTATCGCCAAAAAACGCTGCAACCCAATTTGAAATAAGATAGATTTGCACTACATTCTCAAAAGCATAATCAATCGTATTCGAATCACACCCATTGATCATTGGCAAAACAAGGTTCAACTGGCCAATCAAACTTCCATTCAAACTTAGAACGAACAGTTCTTCTACCCCTAAGTCGTGCCATATTTATACTTCTGTACACCAATCTGCTCTTCAAGGATTGAAATTTCAGCCCTGATGATCTAAAATTCACCTACAAGCGAAAGGCCTAACCGAAAAGCTGCTGCTGCAAGAACCATACGTTTTCCTCATTCCACAGGCTCTCCAACGAATCTTCTTCACTGACTAAACGACTGTTGCTGTCTTCTTGCTCTCCCGCATGCACACCCGGTTGCCACCCCTCCGAGTACCCGGTCCAATGTTCCGGGCCGTCGCCCAAACCGAGCTTGAAACGGTCCGAGCCATTCCCGCTGGCTTGATTAGGAGAAGGTGAGCTACTGAACTGAGCATCCGAAAAAGAATCGGACGACACACTCGGTGACAGTTCGGGCAACAAGTTTGTGCGATCATCATCAACCGAGTCTTCCGACCCGATCCCCTGAGTTCGTGGGTTCTCAGCAAGTCCGTTCGATGGGCCTTGCGCCGAAGCGCGGATCTGCTCCGCGAACCGTGGCATCCACACGCAGCGCATCGCGTCTCTGAATTGCTTGCTGTTGACTTCGCACTTGAGGTGCTTGGCTAACTTCTGCACTCTCGTCCTCCAGTAGTTCTTTATCTCGTTGTCCGTCCTTCCGGGCAAGTATTGAGCTATTTTCGACCACCTTAAAGATGATCATCGCAAAACCGTTAAGACTCTCAAAACTCGTCATGACGACAGAAAACGCACGCAGACATGAGAAAAAATACATCTCTGTGGGTATAAGTGCATTACCTGTTGCCCCAGCGGCAATGGAGTCCAAGAATCAAGAGTTGCTCTTCGAGAGTCAGATTTCCGCGCCTTAGATCGGGGCGCAAATAGTTCAACCATCTTAATCTGCAGCTCTTGCCGGTCCGCTTCAATCCTGCGCGCATCATATCGATTGCAAAATTTCAGCAAACACGACTGATTCGTGAGGGTTTTCGACTTAGGTTAAACGACAAAGGAATTCGAAATAATACGTGCCGCGCGATGTGATGAAGTATAAGAAAAATGACCTGCGCAACGAGCGACCAAGTTCCAACGGCCTTCGCCATGGATCTTTATGTGATTCGCGAGCAAGGCGTCCTCATCGGTGGTCCAAGGACCTTTCCTCACGTCCGATGTTACTTCTTCAGCATGAACTGAGGATGATGAATAGTATTGGCTTCTCATGACTTGATCAACGTCCATGAATTTCTGATAGATGATGGCCAACTGATGATAGGGGAATGCAAAAAGATTGAGGGAGGAGGAGGAGGAGGAGGATTTGGACTATGGTTTTAGATGATGTCTCGAGTCATATATAGAGGTGAAGCTGATAGTGTTGGAATTGACTAGGCAGTACGGAAAAAAAATGAGTTTTGCATTGTATTTACTAAGATTAATGCACTAAATCGAGAGTCACAGCCTCAATTTTGTCCGCCTATCCCAAATTTCAAGAAACCTTATTTAGTCTGCGAAGGACGGGCCTCAACTTAGATATGTCACCGGTCTTGAACTTCCCCACTCACACTCGGTGAGGCTGTGGCGACGGGCTCGCCCAGTGGGCAGTCGGTGCTTCGTTATCGCCTTAAACCGAATATCTCAATAACGGATGAAGCAAATCCCAACCCCCCCTCTCAATATATCACCGAGTCTCCAGAAAACCTCCGTTAGTCTACAGAGCACAGACCCGAAACTTAGTTGTGCCGTCCGTCTTGGACTTCTCCCCTCGCGCTCTGACGGGCGCGATAGGTCTCGACCCGGTCCGAACCTTTGTACACCGGTGGTTAATCTAGCAAAGAACTAACAACCAGATGCTGGGACCGGGGGGCAGTAATTACGCCACTTCCTCTGCCCTGAATGAGATGTGAACGTAAGAATTACGCAGTGCATCATCATTCCCCAACGTCGGCGAACGCGAGCTCTTAGGAATTCGTAGGCTTTGACCCGTTGACTCTTCCTCCTCCCTAGCACGAGAACGCGCGGGACTGGTTGATATCGTCGTAGTTATAAGTGACTTTCGCAGCTTTCTCGTGATGGGGTCAGAAAAGCTTTGCTCTTCTTTTTTTTTTTTTTTTCCTCTCTTTTTTTCTAATGTGTTTTTCTTTTCCTTTCTCTTTTTGTCCTCTTGGTAAACGCGAGAATTTGTTTTTGTTGTGAATTTCATGTGTCTCTCCATCTCGTCGATCGAAACGATGCGTCTGACCAAATGTGACGACGTGCGGTTGGATTATAAAAAAAAAACGTAAATTTACTGCACTTAATGTCATTTTAATTTTAAATATTTTGATAATTTATTAATTAAGTCATTTCGGCCTATCGTTGATGTGGATGTCGGCTATCATGCTGGTAATGAGTTGGACAATTTTTGTAAATTTAAAAAAAAATTTATTTTTTGGATTTTTTGAATTTTTTTATTTGCTTTTTTTTTTTTGTTTCATTTTGCCGGCGAGGGTTAGCAGCAGCAGTAGCTTGTTGCGAAGGCCATTGCCCACAGCTGGTGGCACCGCGGGCAAGGCCTTCGAGGGCCTCGCCAGCAGCCTTGTGGCCGGTGTGGATTGCCGGTGACCCTCGTCGGCCACAATGAAAAAAGGAAGAAAAGAAAAAAAAATAATTCAAATAATTTAGAAAAAAATTTAAAAAATTATCCACGCCAGCACTAGTTATGTCTCGTAGGACGATCCGCGTTCACGTTAGCGATTTCTAACCAAAATGGGCCGAAATGATTCAATTAGCAAATTGTCAAAATATTTCAGACTAAATTGATAAAATTAAAATGTTTAGGATTGAATTGATACAAACGCAATAGATATAAAACTATTTTGGTAATTTTTCTAGCAACGTGCTGCTCGTGCTAGATTAGTACCAGAACACCGCGGCCACCGGACCCTCCAATCTTTATCAGTCACGTCCCATTCGAGAAGAGAAAGACTGAGGGGTTCCAGAGAAAACTCATGAAACTAAATGTTCATGTGCTTAATTCGTTTCTTTCCGATGGTGGGCTTTGCATGTTTTCCTTTTGTAGCGAGGTGCAAAGCGATGTACTTTGGTGCAGGTTTTCTTTGCGAGTGCGGCAGTCCTTTTTGACGGGATTTCACGCTCGCGGGGAAAGAAGCGTCGAGCTGATTTAAAGCAAAGGCCACATACACATGGGGCAACGGGCAGCATCTAACCACACGCTACCGGTGGTTTGCGTTGGTCCTAATCCAACTCGGGAACCGGATCGAGTTGAAACGAGCCGGCCAGTTCTGGCTTCTGGGTGGTTGTAGGGGGACCGGTACGGTTCCCGGTTTCAACGTAAGGAACCGGACGGACGGACCGGCCAAGATTTCTTAATCTTTTTTTTTTATTTTTTATTCGGAAGCAAACCATTATTAGTAAACTACTTTTTAAATGTTGGGAAACTCACACTTGTAGGGAATAGAAGAAACCAAAAGAAAAAGGAAATCACAGGCTCCAAGATCAGGTGAGCCGATTCTCAATTTCACAAACTACAAACCGACCATGCTCGGTTTGTTTTCAAGTTCCAGGGCAAGAACCGACCCACTCTAGAACCGATCAGCCCCACGAGCCACCAATTCATAATGACTAGACAACAATTTATAGCCGTTGTTGTGCAAGGCCAAGTTTGTAGTAGTGAAGCGGTGGCTTGCACGTGGATCGAGTATTGAACTCGTCGCCCTTTAGATAAGAGGTGTGCATGTTTGGTGATTGGTAAGGAACCTACCCTACAGGTATTGGTTCCAAATTTTTTGAATCAAGAAACTACTCTATAGGTTCTTGAAACCACTTTGAAACCTAGGACCTATCAGTTTCATAAAATTTGGGGCATCACATACTACCTTTTCCAAGTTACACCGGAAGATCCATATCTCAAGATACCATCGAAGTTTCACAGAATAAACATGACATATCTGGGTTAAACTAGGTGAACCAAACAAGTTCAATTTGATCATTTTACTTCGTTGTGTTTGAGTTTTAATTCATGCCTCAATCCTAAATCTCCAAACTTTGAAGCTATTTTATACAGTTAGACCATATGGGTCCATCGGGCTAAACCAGAACCGGCTCAAGCCGAATCAATACAAATTCAGACTTAGCCCGATCCCCCGGTTCAAGCCATGCATCGAAAACTCTGGCTTGATAAGTTCGAGCCAGACCTAGGAATCCCCAAACCCTCCTTGTGAACATCCCTAGTGCAGGTACATGGTTAACATATAACCCTAAAACTACCATGTATTTCCCGATATTGAAATTTTGGAATCCGAAACCGACCCTATAAGAGTCTAACAGTCACTTTGGAATCTATCTGAACATTCCGATTCCCCTGTATGGCCATTACATAGACAATCATAGCTACCGCCCAATATTTTCAAAATACATGGTGTTGGAGATTGGACCGGATTCATAGCCAATTAGAGGCCTCCTAAGAGCTCAAATTTGACAAAATCTTAACGAATGGTCCGAAAGAAAAACGATTCCTTTCGCACCAAATTTCAATGCTTTTAAAAGTCGGGCGAACGAGAAAAACACCTTTTGGAATTTTAGGCTTTGAAATTGTGGATGTTGACTGGTAGTCGTTTTTTTTGACATTTTAGAGTTATATCATTGGTGAACTAAAACTCAGTTTAAGACTTAAAGATGACGAAGATCGACGCAGAGAGTTAATAGCATGTTGACTGATTTGCATGCTGTTTTAGTTCAATCGTCTACGCCACACACCTACTCACTCAAGTCAAAGTGCCACCGTCAGGATGAGATTCGCGATTTGAGGCCTCGCTTAGACCTATTTCAAGTATGAATAGAGAGATTAAGTATTCAACTCTCTCGTCGATGTTTTTAGAGCGGTTTTTTTTTTAGCTGAGAGTTTTACGAGGAAAATATTTAAGAGATTGAGCTAAACACTGCAAGGAATTCGTAGTGTGAGAGAACTTTTGACCCAAGCTTGTATCTCCGCAATTCATGGCAGATTCATCGTTGTCGCTCTTCCCATGGAGTAGGTTCCGGCACTCGGATCAAACCACGTAAATGCTAGCATGTTGTTATCCTTATTTTCAGCTTATTTCCCTGTTTATCCCGCTATTGTGATTGATCGTCGTATCTAAGGATTTCTTAGATAACTAGCTTCAATTCCACATTTTTCTTCTTTAACTTTGTCAAATGACCTTACAAATCTTCCAAGCAGATTCTTATCTGGGCTCTTTTGGCAATGTGTGCTCAAATGATAGCAGAAGAGGTACGTTTGGGGAAGTGGAACGGGCTTCAAACTTGAATATAAGTGAAAAACCAAATATTGGGCCAAAAATGAAGGCCCACATTTGGCAACATAAGTACAAATTATTAGGTTGGGTTAATTGAAATCTCCTGACCCGATCCAGCTTATGCAGAACGAGTTTAGACCATCACTTATCTCCATCTTACGCGTTTGACCAAGTTTTACTTTTTCTTCCCACTTTTGATCTCTTGATTACAAGAATTTTAGTTAGAGAGCCCTCGAATTCAAGATTCCGCCTTGTTTCGATTCAGATAATAACAAAAAGTTCGACCTTAAAATTAGTCGTTGACCGGTGTGCCGTATGCGCAGAAATTCTAAATTAGTATATATTGAAGGAGCATCAAACATATTTCATGCGTAGAAATAATATAATCGTAACTTTATTTCAAATAGAAGAAACAAACAACAAGGAAAAATAAAATAAAATGAGGTATTTGTGTAGGTGCATTTTTATTTTACATGTTCATCATATGTCGGGCAATGCCACAAAATTGAAAGCCATCAATATTTCCCTTTCCACAACTTCAGCTCCGTGCATAATGCAACATCTACTTTGGTATGATCAAAAAGGCTATATATGTATTTTATATAGAGTTCTATGCATATTTAATAATCCACGTGCGATAGAAGTTATATTTCATAAATTTTACTTTTAATTCTCATATTCATGGAAATATTTTCAAGTACAAAATCAAAATTGATTAACTATAGGGTTAAAAAGCACCGATCCTCCTTAGGTTTTTCGTTAAATGTTTTAATGAGGCATTTGAACCTTTCTTTTAGCTAATCGCCTCCCTAAGCTATATGGTGTTTCGTGGTTCATATTGGTTGTTGAGAATAAAATACATGTAAACAAGTTAGAAGTGCTTTAGCTCTTATTGAATTGGAAATTGCGACGTGGGCTAAAGATGATAGGAAACTCATGAAAAAACCATAGGAGAAAGAGAGGAAGAAAGAAACAAAGAAACAAGGGGTGGTCCAACCAACACTAGCTATCGACGTATCTCTCAAGGCCCTGATCGGACTTAACCAAGGGCCCGATGAGCATCGCGATGCTCAGGTGTGGCCTATTTCGGCCTCCTCTTTGCCCCGATCTCGGTGAGGGTCGCCACCCTTTGCCGAGCATGGTGGTGAAATAACCATGGCTAGAGGGCCGTGCACATAACCGAGCGGGATGACATGGTCGCCCTCTCGACCTTTCTATCTCTCTCTCCCTCTCACCTTTTGCCTTCGTTTCCTAGGGATTTGGTTTCCTTTTGGTACTTCTAAACCCATTACATCATCGTGAAATCAAATCAATCAATCACGACGAAACAGTTTCAAGCATAAGGAATATGACATACTTCGATTTCAATGCTCGATATGAACAAGAAAGGCCATAATATAGCATAACACTTACTTAGCAAAAAGGACGCACGAGTCAGAGACCCAACTGCACGTCCGACGAAAGTTTTTAAGTTTTAAGGACCCACGACCATTTTTGTCCCTTGAATCACATCAAATAAAATTGACAAAAGGAGTGAAATGTGGACGAAATCTTTTCTTTCCGGAAAGTAAACCAAAGGAATAAATGCGGCTGCTATTAAATAAGAGAAAAAAAAAATCTTATCTTATCATCTTTTTGAAGAAAGCAAATCAATATAAAAGCAAATTATGCTATCCTCGTGGAAAAGGGTGGGAGAATTGTTTTGTCTTCTATCCTCCGTCCCATTCCGGAACGATCCCATCGAGGACGTCATCGGCTCTGGTCGGAGGAAGACGGGGGAGGAGTAGATCCTATCGTGTATTTCCTCATATGGTCCATGAGCTTTAATTGCTTTTTGTTCGAAACTATTATTGCGAGCAATGGAGAGCGATGGACCGTCGTTCCTTAGTGCTTTCGAGGACCCACGATGGGCGTGGCCTCGACAGATGACTTGCGATGGATCGGACTCGCGATAAATTGCGTAGGCACACCGAGCAAAGGTTCGGGAAAATTATCAAAAAAAAAATTAAATTTATTGTATTCGTGCCAATTCGGTTGTAAACTTTTTAATTTGATCAATTCAGTTCCAAACATTTCGACGATTTATCAATGTAATCATTTCGATCAATTTTGATTGGACATTAATGACGTGGACGTTGATAGTATCACGTAGGACGGTCGGTGTTGACGTGGACAATTTTTAAAAAAAACATTATCATTTTTTTACCAAGTTCAGTGAGATTGGCCGGCCCTTGCCCGTGACGGGTGAGGGTTGGCCAGCAGCCCTCACTAGGTTTGGAAGAAAAGGAAAAGGAAAAGAAATAAATAGGAAAATTGAGAAATTTTAAAAAAAAATTAAAAAAAATTGTCTTTGTTTGTGGCGATTGTGTCATGTAGGATGGTTAGCATCACGTCAGCAATTTCCAGTTAAAATCGACTAGATAGACTTAATTGATAAAAACGTAAAAAATATTTAGGACTGAATTGACATAAGTGCAATAGGTTTACGACTTTTTTAGTAATTTCCCCGCAAATGGACAGAGCACACGATGGCCAAAATGTGAATTATATGGGACGATAGAGAGGAGAGAGAGGCCCTTTGATTGGTTGGGAAATGGTTGGTTCTTGTAGTCCGACAATGGAATGAGATTATAAAACGGCGGATTCGAGAAGAGAGTCGAATCATTCACAAAACTAGGAAAAGATAATTTCCACATGCACTGCTAAAATTGGATGAGAACGTGCGTACTTGGAAGTGTTCATCGTGTTCGTGCGCTACCGCTTGAGACCTCAATGATATACTGTATCATGCGAGGAGCTTTTGATGATCAGCTTCTTTGTAGATGAATTTGATAGGCAGTGCTTTAGGGAAAGCTTCAAAGAGTCTGAACATTCCTTTGCTTTTTTTTCAACTCAGCATGATGATCGATAGAGCGGGTCTGATTAGGCGTCTGTGTTTGATGGGGGGAAAGACAGCGAGTGTGGCTTTGATCTGTCGATGAGGACAAGGCTCCTGGGCCTGCAGGTTTCGCTTTCCTGCTTCTGTCAAAAGTCGCTTGGCCAGTTGTTGGGACCGAGAGTTCGTGGCTGCTGTTGCTGATTTCTATGGGTCATCCAGGCTGACGAGAAAAGGGTGAATGTAACAGCAATTGCTCTTGGTCCCTAGGGTTGAAGTGCTTCAAACGTGACTCGATTTCGACCTATACCTTGCTGCAGACATTGTTTATGAGCGGATCGCTAAGCTAATGGCCGATGCATCGAAGAAGATTCAGCTCCATTCTGTCAGTAACAGTCAGGCTGCTTCCACTGAATAGGGAGCAGTAGTTCTGACAGGTGTTGTCGGTCTCTCCTTGGGGGGGATGGTTTAAGACTGATATCATGAAGGCTTTGAAGTCCTCAGCAGTTCGTTGAATGGGTTGAAGTTTGCATTATTTCTGATGCTCATATTACCGAATGTTTAAATTACGGGCGAGCGGTTCCAAAATCGGACCAGGTTCCACCTGAAATCTACCTGTCAGAACCGATTTCTCAGCTTTTGGAATATGGAACCTACCATGTGTATCCTAAAACTTGCCCTATCGATCGGTTCCTTGGTCTATCCGGAAACCGGTCAATTTGATTTTTTTTTTGTTTCATTTTTTCTTCCTTTTTTTTGTTTTATTTTTAGTCAACTAAAATGAAAGTGAACGTAACAACAAAAATCATCATTTGTCAATAACAACAATCCATAAAAGATGAATACGTAAAATGAAATAAACAATAGAATATTCAAAATATGTAACCACGGTTCATCGGTTTCAATTTCTGGTTTCCAGTCCGGTCCTTTCCCGGTTCGGTTCTTACCCAGCCAAGAACTGGTCCACACAGTACCGGTTTCATTTTTTTTTGAACCGGTAACCGTGGGACCCGAAACCGAATTGGTTCGTATGGCTAGTTTGGTCCGGTTTTTGATTTTCCCCACGATCCATGCTCACCTCTAGAATAGAGGGCTCGAGGGTTTCTTTTAGGGAGAGAAAGGATTGAGATAAGGCCTAGACTACAGCTAAATCCTCATAAAACAGAGCTCTATCTTTGCTTGGTATGAAGCATCTTGTGTTGCTGAAATGCTCTCTTTGAGTGGCTTTTGCAAGGGCTCTCTCCCAGTTGGATGTCTTGGACTCACTCTGATTCCACTCCACTGTATTCAAAGTTTGGTTCTTCATCTCTCATAGCTTCCAACAAACTTGGAAAATCTTCAAATTTTCACGTGCATCGATTCTTTTACTACCTATGAAGTCTTGTTAAAAGCACGATAAGCTTCGCGCGAAGTAGAATAACCAAATGAACATATCTTCATCCGATTTTAAATCGAACTTTTTTTGAGAATGCGACGTTTACAATTCAAAGTACGAAAATATGCGACGTTTGATTTCTTTCCTTTAAAAAGCTCATAGGAGTTTTCTCTAACAAGGATCCGATCGCTATATCTTGTAGAGGACGATTCTTTTGCTCCAAATCCAATTTGTTGGGGGAGAGTAGGGAGCCGAATAGTTCTGCTCAAAACCATTTTCATCATAAATTTTAGAAAATTCGTGAATTTCTAATTCTCTCTTGTAATCGGTTCTTGTACGAGGAAATGCTATATTATTTTTCATGTTCGGACTAAAATGCCTTCCGTTTATACATTGGGAACATTACCCAAGTTAGTCACCCTCATCATTTGAGTGAGTTTTTTTTTTAAGTCGAGCTCGAGTTCCAAGCCCTTTCGTTGATCAATTGCAGCCGAGCTTAATCGAACTCGAGCATCTCGATTTTCCAATCGAGCCAAACAAAAAGGCTTCGACATCCAATCGGGAGCGAGTCGGGTCGGGCTCAAACTTTTGCGACACGCCGACCGGCTCCACCCCGATTCGATTGCACCCGAGGGGCTTATTTCCATCCGGGCACGCCCGTGGGTCCAGTTTCTCACCTCCTGCCCAGGAACCTTCACTTTTTAGCCAAAGCAAGGAAAGAATAACACGAAAAGAGAAGAAAAAAGATGAAAGGAAAAAAAAAAAAGATAAAGCACTTTTTTTCCGCGGAAAAAAAAAAGGGAAATATCTGATTCGTGCGCGCAATTAAAATAAATAAATAAGTAAAAGGCGGCAAGTGGACAAGCAGAAAATGAAGCCGGGCCCCCCCGTCCGTCCGAGAAGTTGGGGGGGGGACAACCCGTGGGATGACGTGGCGTCCCAACGAGCGTGCACGTCACCCAAAGGCGATGACGTGGACAACTTTCGAGGGGAATCACATGACATGAGCGGTGTCGTGTCGCGTGGGCCCCCCACATGGTGGGGACAGCATGCGAGCCATCGATTTACTGTTTTGTCCTTTTCTTCCATCGAGCACACGGTGCGTTTCCGTCCTAAAAAATCCCGAATATATTTTTTTTAAATATATTTTTTGAGCAACGTGTCCAGCTATCGAAGGATGCCGAATGTAATTCACTTATATGTCGATTTTTTTTCTTCTTCTTTTTTTTCTTTTTTAAGTTCGGCGGTCGAGCGGCGCCCGAGCCAGTTTTGAGCGATTTGACCATAAAAAAGGAGGCAATGCAAAGCTTTCACGAGTGTCTAGAGGACAACGCTCGATCGTGACTGCGCATCGAATCTGTAGCAATTGACAGCAGCATCTGAGAATCCCGTCCCGTTTGATTTCAGGCCTCATAGCTTTTACGGTATTTATTACCAAACATGAAAGTGAACAGCACTTTCACGGCGTAGTTACAGCACGACTACCATTCCATTAAGCTACAGCTATACCAAACGAATTGGACTGCTTTGTAAATCGATTTTAAAAGAACCCGAATTGCTCATACCGCATTTGCCGCAACTTTTCAGTTGATGCGCGGGATATTACGCCAATATTTCTCAGCTATAATACCTCATGATAATTGCATCTTCGTGCAGCAGCATTTGGAAAATTAATACCCTTTGAAGTATCCGTGGCTAGATATTATAAAATTTCACGACCTAATCATAAATTAACACGGTCACAGTGTAATATTACCCTATATCACTTAACAATGAATATTTAATATAGACGTGATCTTTCTTTATTTATCTATTCGATTTTTTTTATTTGACTTTTTAATAACGAAATTTTATGCTGAATTCTCGAATCATTTCGTTGTACGTTTGACTTATTCCAAATGAATTACCGAAGGGACTAATGATTGGCATCTCACTTTGTCCGTTTTCCAGCTAGTGGCGCCGGGAAAATCTCCATTTTTCGTGATCTACGATGATGGATTTGCAATTTTGCGAAAGAGATCGTCGGGGGGGAGCGACTTCAATCCTCCACGCTGTCTCTATCTTTGCCATTTCGCATCAACGTGGATTGTCATATGGCGGGGGGATTTAAACCCTAACACGATATCGGAGAGATTACAATCGAGCATGGCAACTTAGCAAAAGAACGAGTCATACCCTTTTCTTTCAATGTGTAATGTCATTCTTGAATTTTTAATTTGTTCAATTTGATCATTGAACTATTGGTGAATTTTCAATTTAGTCCATAGATTATACAAAAATGTTTAAAAGTTCGAGGACCGTAGTGAAAAATTTAAAATTTCAGAAATAATATTACATATTGGACCAAAATTTAAAGACCACATTATCGATTGCAACAATTACCAAAGTACCCCTAAGGCATTACAAGATTGAACCTTTCTTAATTTAAGAAAAAGTGTCAAAAATCTACTTTTTATACTATTCAATTATCATCTCCTATCCTTTCCCAAAAAAAATTATCATCTTCTATCTTTCCCAAAAATAAAAAACTATCATCTTCTATTATTTAGGAATAATTATATCCAAAAAAGAGTAGTAGTAAGTGCGGGGTGGTTTCTTTCCAAATTTGATATACTAAGTAACGTGACAGATACTCATTGGAGGGCTCTAACCGATTTTATTTGCGCTTAATTACATCGCTGCTTGATCCGATGATTTTATAAATCCAATCTCAATTTGTCAAACAAACCCCTCATTATTAAATTAATGAACACAAATTGGCTTATCAACGCATCCAATTAGTTTATCAACTCATACTCCATCTTTTCTTTTCTTCTCAAATTTAGCAATCGGGTCGCGTCCGTGCTTAGTTTCCATGCGATTCAAGACATCACTGTCTTAAACCGTGAAAATGGGTTTCGCGACTTTTACAAGGTATTTGGCTGGCATCTCTCGAGGGCAGTCACTTCAAGACTACGACGAAGTTGTCTTGCCTCGTTTGAAGTTGCTGCTTAAACATGTTTGGTTCGCACAACTAGTTTTGCTATCTATTCTACTGAATGGTTGACATCGTACTCGTCTATTTTTCGCAGCTAGTGGGAGTGGGAAAATCTCCATATATAGATTCGCAATTTGCGAAAGAAATTGTGGACGATGGACTTCGACCCTTTCCCCATCCTTTCGTCTTTAACCATTTCAGCATCGACGTGGAATGTTTCCGCAGGCATATTCAATTTAACCATTTCATGATTCATGTTTCGTCTTAACCGAATGTTTCGTGACGTGAATGATCCGAGAGATTGAGAATGCTTATAATTACGAGACCGCCCTAACAACCCAAGATCGTCGAGGCTTCGCCCTTCAAAATTTCAACGGATGTCGTCGATTTCCTCTTTCTTTTTATAGCACCAAATCTTCATCCTCCCGGGATTTATTACCAAAATCGACGCGATCAGTAGTAGCAAGTCGTAAATGCGACCGGCGCTAGCCGAGCGATCCCCGACCCGTTTTCCCCGTTCGCGCTTATCCACACCGTCCGATCGACGCGCCGATCTCCGCGATAACCCGATCTCGGTCCGTCCAGCGATTCGCCCTCGCCGAGGGCTCAGGTTGTTCGCGACGCAGGCGATCCCTTCCCACTTCTAGCGCCTTCACACCAAGTATTTACGCTCGTGCCATTCCAGAACCTTCCTCCCCTCGGATCTCCCGTCCCCTCCCTCCCCGCCGCCCGATCCGCCACGCGTACGGCCCTCGTTTTTCGTGGTCCGAGAAATAGCACCTAAAAATAAAGTATTGAAAAACAAGGAAGAATTTATTTCTTTCTCCGCTTTTCCGGGAAATTTCGTTCCCATTTTCGCCCCACGAGTCCTCTCAATCTCTCTATTTATACCCCCTCCGGCACACGCTCACACCTGCAACCAGAAACCGCCATAGCCAGCACCTCCCCAAGCTCTCTCCTTCTCTTCTGCCTCTATACCTGAGTGCGCGAAAGTCGACCGCCCTTCGCTTCCACGTCTCATGGCGCCCGAACTCGTGCCCGCCTCTGTGAAGCCCGCCGCCGCGGTGGGGGCGGCGTCCCGGGCCTACGTGACGTTCTTGGCCGGCGACGGGGACTACGTGAAGGGCGTGGTCGGGCTGGCCAAGGGGCTGCGGAAGGCGGGGTCGGCGTACCCGCTGGTGGTGGCCGTCCTCCCGGACGTGCCGGCGGAGCATCGGCGGGTCCTGGTGGAGCAGGGGTGCCTGGTCCGGGAGATCGAGCCCGTGTACCCGCCCGAGAATCAGACCCGGTTCGCCATGGCGTACTACGTCATCAACTACTCCAAGCTCCGTATCTGGGAGGTACGTGGACGGTAACATCATATTAATGGCCGAAAAGTAAAAGTCGGCCGTTACACTTGTACGACGTTTCGACGTATTCATCTGTCAGCATGAGTAGCATGCGTTAACGTTCAACAAATCTTGTTATTTGGCTGCAAACTGTCGTTTGAACCATGTAAAAGTCTGTCTCTTTGCGTGTACTGAATGGTTCTTCGCGCGTTGCCGCAGTTCGTGGAGTACAGCAAGATGATATATCTGGACGGCGACATTCAGGTGTTCGACAATATCGATCACCTCTTCGACCTGGAGGACGGCTACTTCTATGCCGTGATGGATTGCTTCTGCGAGAAGACGTGGAGCCACACCCCGCAGTACGCCATCGGGTACTGCCAGCAGTGCCCCGACAAGGTCCAGTGGCGCGGCGAGATGGGTCCGCCCCCGTCTCTCTACTTCAACGCCGGCATGTGCGTGTACGAGCCCAGCCTCGCCACCTACCAGGACCTCCTGAGCACTCTCAAGATCACCCCTACCACCCCGTTCGCGGAGCAGGTACATTGTTCATCTCGATGCGCCACCTTCCGTGCTCGACTGTACGTAGTCCTGTTGCGTGACCTGATGGACACAATTCTGGCGATTTGTGCAGGACTTCTTGAACATGTACTTCGGCAAGATATACAAGCCCATCCCACTCGTGTACAACCTCGTCCTGGCCATGCTGTGGCGCCACCCGGAGAACGTCGAGCTCGAGAAGGTGAAGGTCGTCCACTACTGCGCCGCGGTGAGTGTTCGATACGTGTGATTAACCAATATAGTATTTCAAAAACAGTAGATTGTTGATCGTTAGTATCCAATTTTTGCCAGGGCTCGAAGCCGTGGAGGTACACCGGGAAGGAGGACAACATGCAGAGAGAGGACATCAAGATGCTGGTCAAGAAATGGCGGGACATCTACGAGGACGAGTCCCTCGACTACAAGAACTGCCCTCGCATGGCGGCAGGAGTGGCCGGGGCCGGGGCTGGGGCCGAGGCCGGGGCTGAGCCGGTCAACATGGAGCCCTTCGTCGCTGCCCTGTCGCAAGCCGGCGCAGTCCACTACGTCACGGCACCTTCGGCCGCTTAGCCCTCGGCTCCGATCTCCGGCCCTTATAGAGAGATTTGATGCAAATAACTCTGGAGATGCAAACGCGTAGAGTTTGATCTGTCTAGGCAAAGTAGGTGGGAGAATCTTCCTTTAGAAGGATCATAGTCTCATATGGTAAAAATAGGCTACTTTAACTTCAGGGCAATTAATGTTTTTATCTTTCTTTTTTTAGAGCCTTGTCACTCTTAAATATTTTTTAAGGGTAGCAAAATATAAATATATAAGAAAGGTATATTGACGTGAGTTTTGACTCCTCTTATTTTCTTTTTTGTTATCAAATTACCGTTAAAATGATTGCACGAAAAGTATTTTATAATGCACTTTATTATTTTTGTTTGATAATTGATTTTCCAAAGTCAAGGGTTTAATTTGGGATATTGGCTCGATTTTATTCGGTGCACTTTTCATGGTCGGTAGTTGCGCAAAACTAGCAATTGAGAATCAAAAGCCCGGTTGTTCGCGCTTTCTAGAAAAGTACGTTTTATCTAAATATAGGAAAAACTATAAAATTACAAAAAGCAAATCTTTGCTGGACATTAGCAGCACGGCTCAAACGACGTCGTAGGATGCCCAACGCCCAAGAAGATAATTGACGTCACGCCCTCGGACAAAGAGGCAACTCCACATTCATGAACGTGATGATACTGAGATTTTTCGCAGGTCAAACTAGTAATTAATCATTAATTAACCGTGGGCCAATGGCCGGTGGCCACTGCTTCATTCGACAAAAACAATTGCCCTATCTAATCCTATTTAGTGTTTGGTGACGTTTTCTTAATCGGATATATTTGGATAAAATGCCGAATGAGAAATTCGGACTAAGGAGTGGAATAGATTTGGATTGATTAAAAATGTAAAAAAAGGGAAAAAGAACGTAACGATTTCCTGCCAACGATGGAGTATGGCTTTGCCGGCCATTGCACAAGGACTGCTACCACAACAACCTATCACGTGCAATTGCTATTGTCTTCTACCTACGGCGATCGTC
This sequence comes from Syzygium aqueum, assembly GCA_031216185.1. Lineage (NCBI taxonomy): Eukaryota > Viridiplantae > Streptophyta > Magnoliopsida > Myrtales > Myrtaceae > Syzygium > Syzygium aqueum. The sequence continues at coordinate 15,267,483 of CM062238.1, forward strand.
ATCGCCGTTCAGCCGATTGTCCTCCGACAACCGTCAAACCAAATTGGCTGTCCGTGATGAATGAAGAGAAGAAAAAAAGCCAAAACGCACAAAGTTTTGGGTGTTTGTATATTGGTCATGAACGGTGGGCACCTGATTTTGTCGTGATGCTTCGACATCCGATCCTGTCCTTTATTACAGATTTGAGACTCTGTGCTGACAATCGAAAGATTTCAAAGGAGAAAGAGAGGAGGAGCTCTGGCGAAAATGGTGATCGCTCAAAATGGTGCTAGTCTAGGCCTTGCGAGATTAGTCAAGAGGATGCTGCCTGGATTTGGAAAGTATTACTTCCGTGAGCGAATGAGATTTTCAAAGATTTTGAATCCTATTTTGGAAATGATTTTGTACAATCTGGAGGATATTTGAAAGATTTCTAATCCCATCTTATCCTATCGTATCTCAATCTAAATCCGAACGATTAAACGTGGTCAAGAATCATCACAAGAAGAGTAAATCATGTAACTGACAGAGATCACCTCACCAGAACCCCAAAAGGTTATTTCAGTACACTGAGCAACAATGCAAAGGTATACACATCCCGGTAAGATGAGTCAAAAGAGCAGCTTGATGACGAGTAATGTAATACCTGCTCCCTGCTCGCCACCATCTCCATCCTGATTTTAGCTATAAGAAACTTGTCTTCAGAAAATTCAGGACCTACGCAATGGGACCAGCAAACCTATAACAGTTACAGCATAATTCAAATGACATGTTGAATCCCCTTGAAGATACGAAGGAGCCAAATCCTTAAACAATAAGAACTTGAAGATATGATGAATGAGTGCGAGAAAACTTTTGATCGAAGTTCGTATATCTCTAGAGTTCATAGAGGATTTATCGTGTGTCGGCTCACCTTGAGGAGTAGATTCCGACACCGGGATCGAACCGCGTAAACTCTAACTTTCTTTTCTCGCTTATTGCTCATCTTTTATCTTGCGATCGTGATCGATTGCACGATGGTCTTTCCACAACAGAAATTATACACTTTCACTGTCAGATAAATTTACATGTCGAAGGATTTTGCCTTCCGCAAGGGTGGTTGTTATTTTATGAAAAGTGAGTATTTTGGTTCGCGGATGGGATTAATCGTTGACCTTTCCTTATTATTTTATGAAAGATAGTCTGAAAGGTTTAAAAAGTGAGTTGATTAAGGGGAAAAAGACATAAATAGTTCATGAACTTTGAGTCGATGTGTAATTTGATATCTGAACTTTTAATTTGTTTAATATAATCCCTAAACTTTAGTTTAATGTTCAATGTGGTCTCCGAATTTTTAGTTTATTCAACATGGTCCTTGAACTTTTAGTACAAATTCAATTAAGTTCCTAAACTACATGAAAATGTTCAATATAGTCATTCCATTAATTCAAGCTCAGGGACTACATTGAACATTTTTATATAGTTTAAGGATTAAATTGAACATTTACCAAAAGTCTAGGGACTACATTGTATAAATTATTTTTACCAAAACAAAAAATATTGTATAAATTAAAAGTTCAGGGACTACATTGAACACTAAGCTAAAGTTCAGGGATCAAATTACATATTAGGTCAAAGTTTAAAGATTATTTATGTCATTATCCCTTAATTAAGTGTTTCAGCTTTGTGTATAGATATATGTAACGACGGTTGCCCAAACAAAAGTCTATATTTAGACTGGTCAGCGTGTTAAACGATATTCTGCACGTTATTAAAAAGAAAAAAAAAAGCAAGCCCAAAAAAATCATGCCAATGAGTTTTTGAGTTTTTGGATCCATGAAGGTTGGTTCTGGGCCATAAAGTTGTGGACATAAATGTAATAAAAATGACAAATGAATTTGCTCTTTTGGATCAATGAAGATGGTTGGGCCTTAAGGTTGTGAACCTCTCTCTCTATATTATATTTCAAGAAAGTTGGTGGTCTAACTCCGCAACTTCCCATGCATGTCTTTCTCTTTGCACGGAAATGTTATTAGAAAGAATTAGGCTCCATCCGTTTTGCGAAAAATGTAGTATTTTAGGAATATGTTTTTCAGAATGTCATTTTCTAGAAAAATGAAAATATTTTACGGTGTTCGGCGGAAACCTGAAAATGAAGTAGAAAATATTTTTCGCCGTTTGGTACGAAAATTTTGATTTGATTTTCTTCTATGCACTCTTTCTAAGAATTAGACCCCGTTTGATGGCCGACCGGCCTCAAGCAAGTACATTGTTCATCTCATTCTTGCCACCTTGTGCTCGTCTAAAGTCCTGTTGCGTGACTTGATGGATACAATTCTGGCGATTTGCGCAGGACTCCTTGAACATGTACTTCGGCAAAATATACAAGCCCATCCCACTCGTGTACAACCTCGTCCTGGCCATGCTGTGGCGCCACCCGGAGAACGTCGAGCTTGAGAAGGTGAAGGTCGTCCACTATTGCGCGGCGGTGAGTGTTCGATACGTGTGATTGACAATATAGTCGTTCAAAAACAACAGATTTTTGATCGCTAGCATCCAATTCTTGCCAGGGTTCGAAGCCGTGGAGGTGCACTGGGAAGGAGGACAACATGCAGAGAGGACATCAAGATGCTGGTCAAGAAATGGTGGGACATCTACGAGTACGAGTACCTCGACTACAAGAACTGCCTTTGCGTGACGGCGGCGGCAGCGGCCGGGGCCAAGGCCGACGCCAAGCTGGTTAACATGGAGCCGTTCATTGCCGCCCTGTTGGAAGCTGGCACGGTCCAGTACGTCATGGCACCATCGGCCGCTTAGCCCCTGGCCCGGATCCTGGCCCTTATAGAGAGATTTTACGCAAGTAATCGTAAAGATTGCTGTCTAGGCAGTGGGTGAAAAGAATCTTCCTTTAAGAGAAAAAAGGGATCAAAGTCTAGTATATGGTAAAAATAGATTAGTTTGGCTTGACGGTAATTAATGTTTTTATCTCTCTTTTTTTTGGGCCTTGTCACCGTTCATTTTTTTAAGGATGGCGGAATATAAATATATAAGAAAGGCTTCTTAACTCGGGTTTGGGTCTTCTCTTATCTCCTCTTTTTTCATCGAGAATTTACGCAAAGTATTTTACTAAATAATAAAAATGGACGCATTCATCGTTCATTAATATTTTTTTATTTGTGATGTATACACTTACTTTTCCTTTTTCGATAATTGATTTCCCGCAAAGTCAAGGTTTTAATTTGGGATACTGGCTCGATTTTATTCGGTGCACTTTTCATTGTTGGGAGATGCACAAAACTAGCAAATTAGGAATCCAAAAGCCCGGTTGCTCGCGCTTTCTAAAAAAGTACGTTTATCTAAATATAGAAAAAACTATAAAATTACAAACCGCAAATTTTGCCGGACATTAGTAGCAAGGCTCAGACGACGTCGTAGAATGCCCAAAACACCCAAGAAGATAATTGACTTCACGCTCCGCACTCATGAACATGATGATACTGAGATTTTTTGCTGGTCAGACTAGTGATTAATCTCTAATTAACCGTCCGACCAAAAAAAAAAAAGGAAACAAAAAATTTCTAATTAACCGTGGTCCAATGACCAGTGGTAACTGCTACATTCTTCCACAGTCGGCGGCATCATCATCACATGAAAGATGAAAATGAAAAAAAAAAAAACAACAGTAGTTCTTTCGGACTCGAATTGTTCAAACTTAGTCTACTCATGTAAACAAGAGAAGTAGCTTTCCACTAAATGTGACATTTGCTGAAAAGCTCTGAACCAGGATGAGATCAAGAATTCAGGATGATAGATACTGCCCATCTATTGAAATGCTGGTTGTATCTAATTGCTCTTGACTCCATCGTTCTCTTAACTGTGCAGATAGCGCAGATACGACATGTGGGTCACCACCGGAAAAGAGTACAAGAGCGATAAGATTAGCCAAAGCATCGAGGGATCACTGCAGGAAGAGTATAATCATGGAACCGATGAGATCACCCACCATAACCCAAAGGTTATTTCAGTACACTGAGCAAGAATGCAAGATATACACATCCCAGTAAGATAAAGTCAGAAGAGCAGCTTAATGGTTAGTAACACTGATATGACACATGCTGCTTGCTCAACACCATCTCCATCTTGACTTCAGCTAAAAACTTGTCTCCGGAAAAATTCAGAGCCTATGCAATGGAACCAGCAGAGATATAACAGTTATAGCATAATTCAATGACACGTTAAATCCACCATCCAAATCACACATAAATGACAGCCTATATTTTTTTTGCCAAACATAGTGTACTCTACTTCAGAACAAAAGGTCAGTATCCTTTCCTGCTAAACATAATATACTCTACTTCAAAAGAAAAGGTTTAGTATCCAGCAGCACAAGGAGCTTACCAGCCTGCCTTTCTGTAGAGCCTCCCTGAGAACCAAAACCCCGAGCATCCGAAACAGTAACGCCTCGAATACGCATCCTAAGCTGAGCCTAGAATCCCACAGAGACAATTGATTAGGCACGGCCATTTGGAGCAGGAACAATCAAAGCACTTCAAGGACAACCAACCGAAATTTTCATCTTCCGATCCATTTCAACACGTTGCCCCTGGATAGTACTATTTCCAGAATCGACACTTCTCTATTAACTAAACTATCCAGAAACCTTCATCCTTTCACGAGTTCTTAATACATCATCATAATTTCTTTCCGACGGAGTTCCCACAATTTAAGACAACCTTTTCATGACTACGCAGGGATTTATATCCAAGCACTCAAAAGACATGCCATGGCCATCAAATGACGATTGTCCCCACCGGCTGCAAAAGTTCAGACAGTTCAAATCATGCAGTGCATGAAAACAATTGCCAATCGGAACTACCGACATCTCACGCAAATCGAGCTTCGACCCCAAGGCAAGCAATCGCTGTATAATGAGCTAACAATTTTTAAAAAGCAGTATCCAAATGCCGATCCAAGCAGGTCAAATCTGCTTATCATCTTCGAGGGATAATGACATAAATAATCTCTAAATTTTAACTTAACGTGTAATTTAATTTTTAAATCTTTAATTTGTTCAATATAATCCTTGAACTTTAACTTAATATTTAATGTGGTCTATGAACTTTTAATTTGTTTAATATAATTCCTGAACTTTTGGTGCATGTTTAATTTAGTTTCTGAACTATATGAAAATATACGATATAGTCCATGAACTTGATTTAATAGAAGCACCGCATTGAATATTTTTATAAAGTTCATGGGCTTTCTAGGTCAACGGGTGGAACACGCTACAAGAAGAAAGAGCAATCCTACTGGTAAATTTACGATTTAATATTACAAAAAATCCTAAACTGATACATCATTGATAAATTTATTCCAAATTAATTTTTTAACCATCAAAAACCCTAAACCGATATACCTATGACAAATTTGCCCTAAACTAATTTTTTTAATTATAAAAAATCTCAAACGGGTGCATTTACGATAAATTTACCCTCATTCAATTTGTGTTAAATTGGATTAATACCATGAAAAATCATAAATTGGTACTCCTGCAACAGATAGAGGATAAAATCCAAAATCGATATACCCGTCAACTATCAATGTCATTAAATTTAACAATTTGACAATGAAGGATAAATTTATTATAAGTATATCGATTTAAAAATAAATTTAATTTATATAAATATCAATTTAGAGTTTTTTGTAACGACGAGACTCTACTGCCGCTTAAGACTTTGCGACTATTGGAGTCCGTCAAAACAAAGAAAGAAAGGAAAATTGCTGGTAAGCTCGCTGCGGTTTGTGAGATGCACGAGGGCTCTCCGATGTACGAAGTGCCCTGCACGGCACGTGCACGAGCCATGTGGACGCACCTGTTTTCGAAGTTCGATGTCAGACAAGAGGAGAAATTACTGGGTTACACGAGAAAGAAAAAGTTAAATCACTCGGAACATGGATCGTACACCCAGATTGCAGCCTGGACGCGGAACTAAACTCACGGGATTGTTTCTCTAAGGTCGAGGATTTGATCGAGACGCGTTCCCATTGTGTAGCTATCCACTCGTCAATGTTTATTCTAAATCGCAAAATATGCGTTCCCATTCTGTAGCTATCGACTAGTCAATGTTTATCCTTTTTGTTTTGCTAGAATAGTCAATGTTTATTCTAAATCGAAGCATCGTTATCTTTTCTTTCATAAACCGAACAATCAAAATGTGTGCAATGTCGTCCATCTCCTACCAACCTTCTTTGACTCCAAATGACTGATTTGCCAAAAAAATGTTGAGGATGAATGTTTAAAGGGTTAATACTACGAAAATTTTAAATTAACTTTTAAATTACAAAAAACCCTAAACCGGTACACTCATGATATATTTCTCTTCATTAATTTTCCTCAAATTTTATCTTGATATTGCTGAGCTGGATGACATATGAAAGCAACTCAATTAATATAGCAAATCCACGTGAAAATCTATATTAATTTGGGATAAATTTATTCTAGATATACCATTTTGAGGTTTTTGGTGAACTAAAAATTAGCTTGGAGTAAATTTATCATAAATGTATAATTTTTAAATTTTTAATGACCAAAAAATTAATTCAAAATAAATTTATCAATTAAATTTTTTTATTATATTAATCCATATTTAAACGAGCTTTCAACTCAACTAGTTCGCATCTTTACAAGTTAATTATTCATTACTACTTTTTCGTGCGCTCTCCCCCCCCCCCCCCCCCCCCCCCCCCAAACAATAATTCTTGCTGATAAGATTCAATAGATCAAGTTCGTTGTGACAAATTATGGAGCTTGAAAGACAAAATTGACCGGGGAAGGGGCCAAGGAATGTCCAAGCAGTTATGAGTATATTTAGTTTTGTTTTCAGAAATTACATTACATTTGTATATTTAATTGAATTTAAAATTAACTAACATAACTAAGATAAGAATATTATTATGCTATGTTTGAATGATCAATTGTTATCGATCATTATTAACCAAAACAATAAAGGATTGAATTATAATCTGTAATTAGACTATGATCTAAAATAAATATAATGTATAATACAAGATGAAGTAAACATCGCTAACTAAATCGTTATATGTTTATCTATTTAATAAATTATAGCATAATTAATTATAAAAAATAATTTAATATAAATAATGTATCTATAATTAAATTACAGTTCATCGTGAATTTTTTTATTAAATCACGATCATTACATCACTGGTTTTCCCAACTTAATTATTTAGAAAAATAATGTATCACTTTATATCAGTTAGTGATTAAAATTAAACCAGTATATATGTTTATATGTATATGTATATATATCACTTTATATTTATATATTTTTGAAGCGTTAATATGTTCTAAATTTAACTACAATATGATTACGATTTTCTCTATTTGATAATTTCGACTGCACAAGATATTCATAAATTCATTTTAAACTAAGAAACTTAATACACCATGACAATATTTTGAGTAAATAAATGATTTATATATCACAACTTGTAGTAACTATAAATAAAAATGCCGTAACTTATATTCTTAAATTATAATATCCTATCATCAATGATTTACTAAGAATGTGAAAATAAAAGGAACGATGCTTTAATTACAATAACAAATAAAACCCATCAAGGAGTCATGTTGAGCATTTCGTTATTGTTCCTAAGTTATCCCTCCTGCACTTTGGTAAAATTAAACCAAAACATGGGTGTCGAATAGGTAGATTTTTGCAAATAGGTATGCAGCCCTGCTGGTAAAGAGATTGGGGATGTGGATGTTAGTATCACTGGATGTTAGTATCACGGATACGGGGTTCGACTCTAGCGCTCTGCAAAGAAACAGAACAAAAGTTTAAAAAAAAAGATTAGAGATAAGATAGATAAAAATAAATAAATAGGTATTTGCGGCAAACGAAAGTCCTTGGGCTCTTTCGAGTATTTCTCACGTGTCAATTCGGGGCAATGCAAGTAGTGTCCACCAATACGGTAGTAGCGAAATCAATCCATAATAAAAATTGAAAACATAAGCGTATTTGATTTGAGTTAAAGATCGAAAATTGAATTTTTAACACTACCTAATAAATTGAATTCTCCATTTCAACGGTCCTTTAACAATTCGGAGGGTTTTAAATGACAATTGTAAGTTCAACTACTTTGGTCTGATCAAAAGGCTGACTATGGTGACCACAAGGAAGTCGATCGAGAGGGCTACGGATGGGACAAGAGACTCGGGCCACTATGGAAATTGTCGGAAGCGGTGGGTGGAGGCTGAAGCAGCTGCACAGAACGAAAGTTTTTCAAAGATTTCAATCTTATCTATAAGCTCGAGTTTGAGTATGAAGAGGAAATTTGTCTAATCTAAGCATGTTTCTTATTTTGAAGAGGTTTCCATTTTTGAATTATATTACTGCCTATATTTAAGAAGTGTCTTCGCTGTAAAAAGTATTCAAGAGGCGGCTTTACTTGTGACTTACATTCAAGAACAATTATTTTTCAAGCCAAAATCTTGTGGTAAGATTTGTTAATTTTTCCATGAGATTGAGAGATTATTTCATGAAGAATTGTGGGGCTAAACACTATGTGAGTTATTGGGTGTATTGGGAGTTGGGAAACAGTGAGAGTGTTTGAGTGGCCCGAGTGTGATTGTAATCTCTGTTATATCGCTTGATCTATAACGAAATTCTTTGCTGCTCTTCCTATGGATATAGGTCACATCGATCAAATCACGTAAATCTGATGAGCAATTTTATTTCCTTGTTTTGTCTATTTTATTATTCGATTGCTTGTTTCTGCAACAATTGATATCAAAGTTAGGTTTGGTTGAATGAAAGCGAATTGATGGCGACAAAAGGAGGAAAAGTGAGAATCGACGGATTGGATGGGAATGATTTTGATTTCTAGAAGATGCAAATTGAGGATTATTTGTACCAAAGGAAACCAAATTTACCCTTGTCTAGGGAGAAACCAAAGTCGATGAAGCAAGCTAAATGAGAGTTGCTGAATAGACAAGCATTGGGTGTCACTCAGCTGACGTTGGCTCGTACTGTCGCCTTTAACATTGTGAAAGAGAAGGCCACGACAAGTTTGATGAAAGCCTTGTTAGACATGCACGAGAAGTCCTCTACGATCAACAATGTCTACTTGACGTGATATCTGTTTAACTTAAAGATGAGCGAATGTGCTTTGGTTGTCAATCATATTAATGAATTTGTAATTGTTAGTCAATCGAGTTTAGTTGAGATTGACTTTGAAGATGAGGTATGTGATTTGATCAGATTATCCTCATTGCATGTAGTAATGCCTTTGGGTCAACAAGCTTGGCGTTTGATGGGATACACAATTTGATTTTAAGTGAGGACATATGTAGAAGAGAATTTGGTAAACATGTGTATGCTACTTTAGTAGGTGAAAGTAGATGAAGAACCAATACATATGTTAGCAGGAGTAGTATAAACTTGAACATACGAAGTCAGTCTAGGACTGATGATGTCATTTGTTGGAGTTATGGCAAGAGAGGGCATCTTAAAAGGGATTACCTTAAGCTGAAGAACGAGAATGGTAAATAAATTAAAGTTGAGTCTATAGATGATGTTGTAGCTATAATTGACAATATTTCGGATAGTGCTGCTAATGTCTTGTTTGTCACTGAGGATTCGTCATTTGACGGATGGGTTATGGATTCTTCTTGTCAGTTTCAAGCTACACCCAATAAGAACCGGTTTACTACTTATCAATGCATGGATAACAGTAAAGCACAATTGGGGAATAACGTTGAGTGCGATGTTGTGGGTATTTGTGATGTTAGAATCAGAATGCGTGATTGTATCGTGAGGACATTGATTGGAGTGAGGCAGCTCCAGAGTTGAAAAAGAACCTGATTTCCTTGAACGTCCTGAATTCAACTAGGCATTGATATACTTCAAATAGCAAAGTTTTGAAGGTTTTTTGAGGTGCTATGGTGATAATGAAACGAATTGAGCATAGTGACCTGTATAAGGTTCAAAGTGAGACAATAACAGATTTTGTCGTGGAGTGTCTGATGCATCTTTTCGAAAGTCTAAATTGTGGCATATACATTTAGGGCACATTAACGAGAGTAGCCTGAAGGTTCTAAGCGAAAGGAATCTGTTGCATGGTTATGTTGCTGATAAACTAAATTTATACAGGTGCTGTGATTTAGATTAAAGGCGGAAATGGCATTTTCAGTACGATTGTCAAAGAAACCGTATAAATTGTAGAGTTGATTCACTTGGATGTTTATAGGTTATCGCAATTTCCTTCAAGAAAGAGTGTCAAATTTATACTAATAGTTGTGGACGACTACCCAAGGACGACTTGGGTGTTTGTGCTGAAGCATAAGTTTGATGCTGTTGTCAGGATCATATAGTTGAGAGCTTTGATCGAAAATAAGACTTGTAAGAAGACCAAGCATGTGTGTACTAATAGTAGCATGGAGTTCTGCTAGGAGTTGTTACACGAATTTTGCATAAAAAAAGGCATAGTGAAATACCATACCGATGCCAGTAAACCACAATAGGTTGCAGAATTGATGAGTATAACATTATTAGAAACGACCCATAAAATGATCTCTAGTACTGGTATGGCTTGGAGAATCTTGGCGGATACACTTGGTAAGGCAAGCAACCTAGTGAATAGATCCCCATCGACTCCAATTGGATGTCGTACTCCCGAAGAAGTGTAGTCAAGTAACGTTTGCTGATTATGCAATTAGTAGAATATTTAGTTGTCCATGTTATGTTCGAGTAAGTGATGATAAGCTCGATGGGAGGACAATAAAGTGCATTTTCTTAGGCTATGCACAATGCAAGCGGAGCTATCAGATGCGGTACGTAGAATTAAATTCACCTGTTATTAGCAGAGAAGTTACATTTAATGAGTCTTCGGTACTTGTAAATATGATTGATATTGGCAGTATCTATAAGGATCTGAACGGTGTTCACTCAAGGTGGATTTGCAATAAAAAACTCTTGAGATAGCAGGAACTAGCGTGCTAATCGACACAAATGATACTTGTAGTGAGGTGGAGCCTGAAGAGCCAACAATTGTTATAATTGTTGATATTGACAAGGTACGTGTTCGATCTCATGGTAGATATAGATGTAACAAAGGTTTTGCGATATCTGTGGTTGGGGAGATTGTGTCAGAAAATCCTTATGGAGCAGCTTATGGTGCAAGTGGAGTTGGTGGTCTCATGAGGCCATGATAATAACAAAGTTCAAGTGTGGCTTAGACTTGGAAGATCTTTGTAACGGTTGAGTCCATGAGGGGATGTGAAAGAGCAGTAATGAAGTTTGGAGTCCAACGAAATGAATGTGACTTGGCTCAAACATCGAGTCAAAGTGGATATTGTTCAAATCATGTCCCAAGTTTGAGTATGAAGAGGAAACTTTTCTAATTCAAGTAGGTTTCCTATTTTAAAGAGGTTTCCCATTTTGCCTATGTATAAGAAACATCTCTGCTGTGAAGAGTATCCAAGATGCGACTTCACTCATGAATTACATCAAGGAAGAATTAGTGTTCAAGCCAAAATCTTATGGAAAGATTTGTTAATTCATATGTGAGATTGAGAGATTATTTCGTGAGAAATTTAAGGCTAAACATCATGTGAGTTATTGAATGTAATTGGAGGCTGAGAAATAATAAGAGTGCTTGAGTGACTCAAGTGTGGTTATAATCTTCATTATATCACTTGATCTAAAGCGAAATTCTTTATTGCTTTTTCCGTGAACGTAGGTTATATTAATCAAATCACATATATCTGGTGTCCAAATTATTTCGGGTTAATATCACGAAAAATCCTAAACTATCATACTTGTGACAATTTTACCCCAAACTATTTTTTTTACCATAAAAAACCCCAAACCGGTATATTTGTGATAAATTTATCCCGAACTATTTTTTTGACCACCAAAAACCCCAAACTGGTATACATGTGATAATTTTACCCCGAACTAATTTTTTAATATTATTTTTTATTTTTCGAATTTTTTTATTAATTTTTTATTTTTTCTTTGTGTTTAATCGGTTGCCGGTGACCGGCCAGAGGCGCAAGCCGGCGAGGGCCTAGCCCCGCCGACCGCTGGCAAGGCTCGACCTCGCCCAACACCGGCGAGGTCGAGCCTCGCCAGCGATCGGCAGGGTCGAGCCCTCGCCAGATCTAGCGAGGCTCAGCCTCGCTAGATTTGGCGAGGGCTCAGCCCACCATTGCAGGGCGAGGTCGGCCTCGCCGGTGTTGGGCGAGGTCGGCCTCGTCTGTGTTGCAGGGCGAGGCTGACCTTGCCCAACGCCGACGAGGCCGACCTCGCCCTGCAACGGAGGGGTCGAGCCTCGCCGGATCTGGCGAGGGCACGACCCCACCGACCGCTGGCGAGGCTCAACCTCGCCGGTGTTGGGCGAGGCCAACCTCACCGTTGCAAGGCGAGGCTGGCCTTGCCCAATGCTGGCGAGGTCGAGCCTCGCTAGCGGCCGACAGGGCCGGGCCCTCGCCGGCTTGCGCATCTGGCCGGTCGCCGGTCTGGCGACCGACCAGAGATTAAACACAAAGGAAAAAAAGTAAAGGAAAATAAAAAATTAATTAAAAAAATTCGAAAAATAAAAAATAATATTAAAAAATTAGTTTGGAGTAAAATTATTACATGTATACTAGTTTGAGATTTTTGGTGGTCAAAAAAATAGTTCAGGGTAAATTTGTCACAAGTGTACCAATTTGACGTTTTTTATGGTCAAAAAAATAGTTTGGGGTAAAATTGTCACAAGTGTACCAGTTTAGGGTTTTTCGTGGTATTAACCCATTTATTTCCTTGTTTTGTTTATTATATTGTTCGACCGCTTGTTTTCGCAATACTATCTTAGGTTGTACCGAACATATGATAGGATATTTTATAATCTGTAGGATAGACAGAGAATCTATGATTTTACCTTCTCTTACCCAATCTCAATTCAAATCCAAAACAACCAAATACAGCCTAAAAGAACTCAAGCTGACTATATGGCCCACCCCTCACGATCTTGATACATACAATTTCATTTTCAAAGTACTCATAGAATAGCCAATCAATTACTTTCTTTCCACCATTAAAATGACGATCGCCATCAAAATTTAAAAAAAAAGGATATTCATGCTCTAGTTATATAAAGAGAAAATAATGCAAATGATCCATGAATTTTGACTTAATGTGTAATATTATCCATGAACTTTAAATACATTCACTCGATTATATGAAAATGTTCAATGTCGTGCGACGTCATTGTCTTGTCCATTTGTTAAGATCTTTTTTTTTATTCCTCATGAAAAGTTATCTCTTCTGTGAGTAACCTTTGTAGATTGATTTTCTGTTTTTCCAGATAAAAGCCTCAGGTAGGAGTGTTAATGGGTCGGGACGGGTTCCCACACTACCCGACTCGACCTGACCCGACCTGAATTGCATATGAATCGAAGCGAAAACTCGGGTTGGGTCGGGCCAGTCTGGGCTAGGCTTCAGGTTTTTTTAACCGAAATACTAAGATACCCGGCATTTTATATATTACCTAACCCGAAATAAGACCTGAATCGAAAAGACCCAAAATTTTCGGGTCGGTTTGTGTCGTGCCAGGTATTTTTGACACCCCTAGCCTCGGGCTTCACTGAGGCGGGTATGAGTTTGTGATGCGAATTGGATCGCAAAAGAATAAGGATTGCGGTTTTATTGTGCCACGAGCAAGAGGACCGATAGGTTGATCTTGGATACAGGTTAAACCACCACCAAAGATCGATAGAACGGGATCACCACCAAACTTGGATACAGATACCACCACCAAGCAAGGATACAGATTCCCAAGAGGCTCACCACACTCGGAATCCACCAAGTGATACAGATGCCTTAATGCAAGAAACTTGCAAAAGAGATTAACTCTCAATATTCATTCAACAACGCTGCCCATTACAAATGACACTCAAGGGTTTATATAGGACGCAGCCAACCCTTTGGAACAAGCAAAATACATTGAACAATCCGAAATAGGAAATTGAGAAAAACATTAAAAGACTCCTAGAAACCCGAAAAGACTCTTGGAGACTTGTGAAGCATTGAAAGGACCAGATTCATGGCATTAAATGCCACCGTCTTCCCACCTATCTTCCCACCGTCCATATTTCTTCATTTGCTTCTCCAATAAGCTGAATATGTCACAAATTAATTCCATATAAGCATAGTGACAAGTGGCGCATGAGGAGAATTCAGCATGTTGCAATTTGGTGTAGCGCCATTCAGCAAAGTGTTGAACCGAAATGCATCATCCTCCCTTTGCTGGAAAAGATTTGTCCTCAAATCTTCAGGTTCTTTGTCTTCCTCAAATGGAGATAGGTCTTGAACATTGAATGTTGCTGAGACATGGGACTCACCAGGAAGATCGATCTTGTAGGCGTTGTCATTGATTCTTTCCAATACCTTGAAGGGACCTTCAGCTCTAGGCATCAACTTGGACTTGCGTTTGGAGGGAAACCTCTCCTTTCGGAAATGAATCCAAACTAAATCTCCAGGGCGAAAGATAACAGCTCGCCTATTCTTGTTTGCCTTCCTTTCATAAATCTCATTTTGCTTCGCAATTTGAGATTTAATCTTCTCATGTAACTCCTTTATTACCTTGGCTCGCTGGTTAGCTTCTTTGTGCACCAAATCCTTGCTAGGCAAAGGTAGCAAATCGATGGGAGTAAGTGGATTGATGCCATACACAGCTTCAAATGGTGAACATCTTGTAGTGCGACTTGGAACTCTATTGTATGCAAACTCGGCATGAGCAAGCTTCAAGTCCCAATCCTTCTGATTTTTTGACACTAAAGTTCTCAATATAGCTCCCATGGTACGGTTGACAACTTCGGTTTGTCCATCTGTTTGAGGATGACAAGAAGTGCTGAACAGAAGCTTCGTACCAAGCTTACTCCATAATGTCTTCCAAAATCCACTTAGGAACTTGCTGTCCCTATCCGAAACAATGGTGCGAGGAACTCCATGAAGTCGAATGATCTCACGGAAGTACAAATCAGCAATGTGAATAGCATCGTCGGTCTTATGGCAAGGCACAAAATGAGCCATCTTTGAAAACCGATCGACAACCACCATAACAGCATCTTTTTGTCTTTGAGTCCTTGGTAAACCAAGAACGAAATCCATGCTTACAGCTTCCCAAGGAACCTCAGGAATTGGCAATGGCGTGTATAATCCTTGTGGAAGAACATGACTCTTGGCTTTGTGACAAGTGACACACCGCCTAAGGATTCTTTGAACATCTCTTGCCATCTTTGGCCAGTGAAAGTGCTCTTGTAATAGAGCCAAAGTCTTGTTAACGCCAAAGTGGCCAGCAATTCCACCTCCATGGACTTCTCTAATCAACAACTCCCTCGTTGAACTCTGAGGAATGCACAACTTGTTGTCCTTGAAGAGAAAACCTTCTTGGACATGGAAATGATCCACAGCACCCTTTTGACATGCTGCAAATATAGAATTAAAGTCCACATCATCCGCATAGAGTTCTTTTATTACCTCGAAGCCGATAAGCTTGGAATCCATCAAGGAGAGCAAAGAATGTCTCCGCGATAGTGCATCGGCGACAACATTGGATTTTCCTGCTTTATGCTTGATCAT
Source organism: Syzygium aqueum (assembly GCA_031216185.1). NCBI lineage: Eukaryota > Viridiplantae > Streptophyta > Magnoliopsida > Myrtales > Myrtaceae > Syzygium > Syzygium aqueum. The sequence continues at coordinate 15,283,091 of CM062238.1, forward strand.
GAAGGAGTAGGATTGAAGATATTCAACCCATTTGGCATGCCTCTTATTCAGCTTGTGTTGGCCATTGATGAACTTCAAAGCTTCATGATCCGAATGCAAGACAAACTCCCTAGGCAATAAATAGTGGCTCCAATGTTCTAATGCACGAATGATTGCATAGAATTCTTTATCATAAGTGGAGTAATTCAGCCTGGAACCATTAAGCTTTTCGCTGAAATAAGCAAGTGGTCGGCCATGTTGAAGTAATACTCCTCCAATCCCAACACCGGAAGCATCACACTCTACTTCAAAGAGCTTTTCAAAATCAGGAAGTGCAAGCACCGGGGCCTCACACAACTTCAGTTTAATGGTTTCAAAGCTTTGCTGCGCTTCCGTAGTCCACTCAAATGTTTCTCCTTTCAAGCAATCAGTAAGTGGAGCAATAATGGTGCTGAAATTTTTAATGAAGCGCCTATAGAAAGAAGCCAAACCGTGAAAACTCCTTACATCATGAACAGATTGGGGAGTTGGCCAGGATTGGATTGCTTCAACCTTGCTTTCGTCCACTTTGATGCCTTCACTTGAGATGACATATCCCAGGAATACAACTCTAGAAGTAAAGAAATGGCACTTCTTGAGATTGCCAAATAGTTGCTGAATGCGCAACTCTTCAAATAGCTTCTTCAAGTGCTGCAAGTGTTCTTCTTCATCTTGGCTATAGACAAGGATGTCATCAAAGTAGACAACAATGAATTTCCCAATAAAAGGCCTTAGAACATGATTCATTAGCCTCATGAATGTGCTAGGAGCATTAGACAAACCGAATGGCATAACAAGCCACTCATAGAGACCTCCCTTGGTCTTGAATGCCGTTTTCCATTCATCTCCTTCCTTCATGCGAATCTGATGGTAACCACTCCGGAGATCTACCTTGGAAAAAATAGTGGCACCATGCAATTCATCTAGCATATCATCAAGCCGAGGAATAGGATAACGGTACTTTACCGTTATCTTGTTGATGGCGCGGCTATCCATGCACATTCTCCATGAGCCATCTTTCTTTGGAACTAGAATGGCTGGAACGGAGCAAGGACTCAAGCTTTCTTGGACATAGCCTCTAGACACCAACTCATCAACTTGTCGCTGAAGCTCTCTAGTATCCTCCGGGTTACACCTATAAGCTGGTTTGTTGGGCAATGGTGCTCCGGGCATCAAGTCAATTTGATGCTGAATCTCTCTCTTTGGAGGCAAGCCGAATGGCAATTCTTCAGGGAAGACATCAGCAAATTCATTCAGCAATGGTTTCACCAAAGGGTGAATTAAATCTTCATGGACCGCATTTGCTTCAAGCAAGAGCAATGCAAACAGTTGCCTCTTCTTCAAACAAGTCTCTCGAAGTTCGGCTTTGCTCAAAAAGCGGCCAGCAACTCCATTCTTCTTATGTTGACCACAATCAGCAAGACTTGGAGATAATGGGGTAAGAGTGATCTTCTTCTGCCCCAAAAGGATGGAATAGGTGTTCTTGAAGCCATCATGCATAGCCCTGCGATCATATTGCCATGGTCTTCCAAGCAACAAGTGACATGCATCCATAGGGATCACATCACAAGTAATTTCATCTTGATAATGCTTCCCAATCGAAAATGAGATTAAGGCTTGTTTAGTTACCTTAACATCACTTCCCTTGTTCAGCCATTGAAGTTTGTAAGGTTGAGGATGTGTCATTGTTGGCAAACTCAGCTTCTCAATCATAATTGCTGAAGCAACGTTAGTGCAACTTCCACTATCAACAATAACATGGCATACCTTTCCCTTGATCGTACACCGTGTTTGGAAAAGGTTCTCCCTTTGTTCCTCCATAGCCACCAAGTTGGCATTCAGTGCCTTGCGAATCACCAGGAGTTTGCCATCATCAGGATGTTCCACATGCTCTTCTCCTTCTTCAGAATCCCAAATCAGTTCATCCTCTTCAAAATTTGGTTCTTCAACCTCTTTGAGGGTGATAGTGCGCCGATTAGGACATTTGGAAGCAATATGCCAAAAACCTTGGCATTTGAAGCATCGTCTCTCCTTGGAGGTTGTCACGGGCTGGGAATCCACTTTGGTTTTATCCTTCCTTGCTGTAGTCTTCTCAGCTTGAAAAGAAGTGTTCCCTTTGCTGGAAGAAGCCCTCTTCTCAAATGGCTTGTAGGACGACCTCTTGGAAGAGTCTTGCTGCTTCTCCACCTTGTTTGCTAGCTTGCATACATCATTTAAACTCCAATAGGGTTGTAAATCCACCAAATCAGCAATTGGTTTCTTTAAACCACCCAGATAACGTGCAATGGTTTGCTCATGGGATTCAGTAACATCACACTTAATCATGAGTTGTTCAAACTCACGAGTGTACTCTTCAACACTCAAGTCATTCTGTTTTAGAGTATGGAGTTTTAAGAACATATCTTGCCTGTAATTTTCGGGCACGAATCTCCTTCTCATCTCCCTTTTCATCTTCTCCATATTTATAGGAAAATAACGCGAAAATAAAAAATTGAAAAGTGAAACTAACCAAAAATTTGAGGGAGGACATAAAAAACGGTTAATACTACAAAATTTCCCAAATTGTTATACCTATGACAAGTTTACTTACAACTAATTTTTGGGTCACAAAAAATTTCAAACCGGTATGTTTATGAAAAATTTACCAGAAATTAATTTTGGGGCACCAAAAATCTCAAAATGTATGTGACAAATTTATTCGAAACTAATTTTCGAACCATTAAAAATTTAAAATTGATATATCTGTGATAAATATGCTCTATATTAAAAGAAAGGGTTTAGTAATAAGAAGCTGCGCACTCCTTGCTCACCGCGATGTCCATCTTGACTTTAGCTAGAAACTTGTCTCCAGAAAATTCGCAGTCTACGCAATGGAGTCGGCGAAGCTATAACAGTTACAGCATAATTCAATTGTTTATTGACTCCGCTATCCAAATCACACACAAAATAATTTATCACATCTCCATATACCAGTCGCTCCTTTTCAATCTAACTTTTCTTGTTGGGTATACAGCATTAAACTTTAGAGTAATGTCTAGGTATATTGAGATCGATATGCTGAATTGATATATTTTAGTGGTGTGACAGATTGAAAATGGCTCTTTAACTATTCAATGATAGATAAAAGTCTATCGCATCATTTATCAAAAGTACAAATACTAGCCGGCTTTTGCCGTCTCCAAGTATGAGTACAACTATGCTAGTGCGGAACTTTACCAGTCAACACTTTCGACGTACCAACTAAATGGTGATGAACCTTTGACCAATCAAACCTTGGACATTTGTTGTTCTAGGTGTAGATATTTCCTAATTTTTGGCATGTCGATTGGGCTGTAGTAATAAGATCGTACATCTATAGATTAGTTAAGAAGTTAGTGGTTCAAACTGGATATTTCATAAGGGACGTGAGATCTTTGTGACAATACTCAAAAGGTAATACAATTTATTTTGTTTTAATTCTTGTGTCTATAATATTCATAGTTCTCATGCAACCATCTCATATTCAAATATAAGATTTCCGCCACGTTAGTGATTTCCGGCCAAAATGTGCCGAAATGACTAAATTAATAATTCGTTAAAAGGTTTAAGACTAAATTGACTAATGGTCAATAGGTTTAGGACTAAATTTGCACAATTAAAAAGTTTATGACTGAATTGACAACTTTTTAAAAGGTTCGGGACTGAATTGACAAAATTGAAATATTTGGGATTGAATTGGCTGCCGTCGAATATGTTTAGGACATTTTGGACAATTTTCCTTAGAAGAAACAAACTCCAGGGAAAACAAACTAAGATAAGATATTTGTGCCGGTGCACTTTAAATTGAGGAAAATGATATTTTCCCTGTAGACTTAGGGATACGTTTGTTTTTAGAATTTTTTTATAAATAATATAGTAGAATATTGGTAAAAAGATTGAGTTAATTGTGCTTAAATAAATTGAAACTTGTCACCGGAAATAAGATCGGTCGTGTTTCGTAAATTAATGAACTGTCAGTAAACAAAAAATAACCCGAAGAGCGAATTCTTAACAGCACATGACAATTTGAATTCTCCATTTCAACGGTTCTTTAACAATTCGAGAGGATTTTATATGACAAATGTAAGTTCAACTACTTTGGTCTGATCAAAAGGTTAATTGACTATGTACGCGCGACGACATTGGGGTAGTGAATTATGAGCCATGTCTATACAATTTATGTGAAGTTCCATGCTTAGTTTGTATGTAATCCGCGTGAAATAGAATTTATTGCTCATAAATTTGCTTTTTAAGTCTCGTGTTTGTGAAATCTAAGTACAAATGAAAATGAATTAATTAAAAAGTCTCGTCCTTGAATTTCTGTTACGTATTTAATGAGGTACTTGGACTTTTCTTTTAGCCAATCCACTGCCGAAGCTATGGTATTTTTTTTAGTCTTATTGGTTATGGAGAATAACATATGTATAAAAGATTATTGAACCCAAAAGACGACGTGGACTAAAAGCAATAAGAAACTTAAGAAGAACCTGCAAGATAAAGAGAGAAAGAGAGACACAAAGAGACGGGGGCGGCCCAGAGACGCTAGCTAGGGGTGTCAAGTCGCTAGCCACCGGTGAATCTCTTGAAGTCCTCACTAAACTTAACCTAGAGCTCAATGACCATCATTGCCGGGCATGGTGATCAACCATGGAATTTCCGTCGAAGTAAAAACGGACAATGTAGATTGACCTTAAATGCAAATTCAGGTTCTTGAAAAATGCCAATGCATAATCAGGAACATTATTCTGGAGAGGAAAGTCACGGTTATGATTACTGGTCAAAAGACATAAAAGTCAACACGCTAAAATAAGAAAAGCCAAAGATAATGGAAATAGAATAAGTCCGGAGTTTCGCATGATGTTGAAGAACCTGTTTAGAAACTGCCTAATTTCCGACACATTGTGCACGTGTACGTGCACGTGCATACACAAAGGGTTACTCCTTTGTGCTTGCATTCTCGGTCAAGGGTGCTAAGTGGTAACCGTACGTCACCTTTGCGCGTGTGAGCTGCATAAAGTCAAGGTGGTCCTAGTTTCAGGCCATGGGGACTGCCACGAGTAACGGTAGGGCCCGCCCCACCAGAAATTTCAAAGTCTTGACCGTTCCTTTTCTTTTCCGGGTTTCTCTCTCTCCCCTTCTTCGTCGTCATCGTCGTTGTCGTCTTTAATTCTTTTCTAGCAGATCACCAGAGAACCCCGGGGGTCAAATAATTTGTTTTTATCAGTTTATATGCTCGAATAGGACGGTGATGAGCCTTTGACCCGTGGGAGTGGGGCGTTGGTATCGAAGGAGCTGATGCGAACCTGACACGCAATGAAAGGTATAGGATGGAGGACAAGGTATATACATTGGAAACTTCCGAAGGGAGATATACCCAAGAAAAGATCCAGTTTAAATTACATCATTTTCTTTCAGCAAAAATACAATTTTTTTCATTTTCCCTTCTACGAAACAGGACGGCGCAGCCATCTGTAGTACCTAACCATCATAATCTTGACATCTGTACTTCGGTGGGCAATGCTATTGGAAGTTTGGATGTCCGTCCGCCCGCGCTGTTCATCTGGCTCTCTATTTATACACCTAACACGCTTCTTTCTGTCACGAAAACGCCATAGAAGACGTCCAGTCCACTGCCCCATCTCTCTCTTTCTTTCTCTTGCTCTGTGCGAGAACTTCAACACCTTCGCTGCACTCTATGGCGCCCGAATTATTACCCGCCTCGGTGAAGCTCGTGGCTCCCGCCCAGCCCAAGACTCTGCGCCGGGCCTACTTGACGTTCTTGGCCGGCAAGGGGGACTCCGTGAAGGGCGTGATCGGGCTGGCCAAGGGGCTGAGGAAGGTGAAGTCGGCGTATCCGTTGGTGGTGGCCGTCTTTCCGGACGTGCCGGTGGAGCACCGGCAGATTCTGAAGGACCAGGGCTGCGTAGTCCGGGAGATCGAGCCGGTGTACCCTCTCGAGAACCAGACCCAGTTCTCGATGGGGGATTACGTCATCAAATACTCCAAGCTCCGTATTTGGGAGGTACAAGGACGGATTCATTTGTGACTTCTCTTATGAACGATTGAAAAGTGACTCACTGAATTTTTCAAGATCTTTATCTCATAAATTGGAAGTGACGTTGCACTAGGGGTTTTTCTTTTTTTTTTGGGGGGGGGGGGGTGTTTGTCAAGTTGCACCTGGTTAATAGCCCATATTGATGAAGCGAAGAGTTTGAAACATGAATTTATGCTGCGCAGTTTGTGGAGTACAGCAAGATGGTATATCTGGATGGCGGCATGCAGGTGTTCGACAACATCGACCACCTCTTCGACATGGAGGACGGCTACTTCTACGCCGTGATGGATTGCTTCTGCGAGAAGACATGGAGCCACACCCTCCAGTACGCGATCGGGTACTGCCAGCTGTGCCCCGACAAGGTCCAGTGGCGCGATGAAATGGGCCCACGCCCATCCGTCTACTTCAACGACAGCATGTTCGTGTTCGAGCCCAATAGCGCCACCTTTGAAGACCTCTCGAACACTCTCAAGACCACCTTTCCCACTCCATTCGCCCAGGTATGTCATATGTTACAATTTGCCCCATTTCAATGCTTAAAGCCTGGCGAGTCGCTCAGTGTATTGATTTGGGCAATGCGCAGGACTTCTTGAATATGTACTTTAGGCACATATACAGGCCTCTCTCACTTGAATACAACCTTGATATCTCGATGCTATCACGTCACCCGGAGAACGTGGAGATTGAGAAGGTGAAAGCCGTCCTCTTTGGCGTGGCGGTGAGTGACCAATACATGTGCAATTGCCCACTTACACAATTCATACACATCATTTAGTTGCCGACATACGTGTTCAGAATAATGGATTGGTGATCATTCCATTCTCATTTTCCAGGGTTCGAAGCCATGGATGTGCACTGGGCAAGAGGACGCGGACAACATGCAGAGAGAAAACCTCAAGATACGGGTCAAGAAATTGTGGGACTTCGCGGTTAAGGAGGACGTCAAGAGGTTGGTCGAGAAATGGCGGGAAATCTATGAGGACGAGACTTTGGACTACAAGAACTGGATATGGCGGCCAAGGAAAAGGCCGACCGGGTCAACAAGCCGCAGCTCTGGTCCTAACAAGAGATCCGCCAAGTAATTCACATAAAGCCAAGTACCTTACAGCTAATAGGCATGCGGTCTGCTGGTAAAAAGATTGAGGGGGTGGAAATGCTAGTATTACAGGTGTGGAGTTCGCCTTACGTAACAAAAGAGCATATAGAGTAAAAGGGTTTACAAATCTCTTCGAATATATGGTATAATAGACAGTTCGGCTCGAGAATGACTCGTGTTTTCCTTTTTTGGGCCATGTCACTGTGGCCCGCTCCTTCCGTTGGGGCCATTTTTTTTTTTATTTGGATGGCGAAATGTGTTGTCGCACGATGGCTTTTTTACTTTGATTTGGCTTATTCATCTCCCCCTTCTTTTCTCATAGAATCACAGATTTCCTAGTAATAGTGACTTGAATCATGTGAACTTGCGCATATAAATTGATATGCTGCAAAAGTAGAAAGATATCGAAAAGCGTAAATTACATGATTTAGATTTTATGAAATGTAAAAATTAAAGTCTATTCGGATGTACCTTGGCCCCAGTATTCTAAAGCTGTAAAACCACTTGCCGAAACTCGTTTGGTTAGATCCGATAGGTCATATTTTCCTCTTCCACGGATCAATCTAGTTGATCTTAAGCGGACGAATATTCTTTCGATTTTTTTCCTGTTTATATCGCTTTCGAAGTTCTATCTCAGCTTATTTAATACGGGGATCCCCATTTTTTTAACTCATAAAAGGCTAAGAGTAAGGTTGCGCAACACACTCTATCCAATGTTTCGGCTCAAGAATGCTAAGCACATCAAATACGTGCTAAAGCTTAAAGCTTTTGCATTTGGATTCAGATATCGTGCTCCTGTTTTTTGATTGATCTTACATGCTTCAACTGGCAATCGCCTTTTGTAAGTTGTTTCTGGCAGCCATGGTGCAATCGAATTGCAAGCAAGTCCGATATCTAAAACGTGGATGAAGAACCTCTATCCCATACCTCGACCCCATGAATGTAAACAAGGCGGACACTAACATTGGAGATAGACTGAGATGAGACACTCACACGGAAGCACCATACGCCGACGGAATAGAGGGACCATGTCCCTGAAAACTCATCTGCTATCACGTATCGGCGAAGTTGACAGAGCAATGCCGTCACTTGGCTCCTGTGAAGCTTCAGGAATCTCTGTCTTACTACAATTTCTGTCTTGCTTTGTCCCTTATACGGAAACATATTTTGATTTGTAAGAAGCACCTAACGTTCTGCACGTGCGCATATTAATGAGTGCTTTAAAGACACTAATTCGACAAGTTTCGCCTGCTAAATTTTCATTGACGTGCGACATTACAGGACATTATAAGCAATGCCTAATCGATGTTGTAGGGCCCTCAGCAACCCAAGGTGATTGACAGCACTCCTTCAGACAAGGCACGACATAAGAAGCCAA